>CAJGYO010000016.1:11645145-11845960 GCA_904845875.1 Miscanthus lutarioriparius | reverse complement strand
TCCTGTTTTCATCCCTGTGTATAAGTACAAAGTTAGATCAAACTTGTGGCCTCAGTCAGCCACTCCAGCTGCATGCAACATACAGTTAGATAGCCTTGTGACATCCTGGCCTTCATTCTATATGTCCTATATCACGCTGCTTAAAATCACAATTTATGGTTGTGGATTCCATGGAGAGATTCCTTTGCTACTCCACCTGGAAAATATGCTCTTCAACCTTTATGGAAGTCTTTGTGTATTGTGCCAGCAGACCCCATTTCCCTTTCTATGCGATCTTATTGTATTTTAGTACCTCACAAGCAATAGATAACGGCCAGTTGTAACTGGAGTGTAGTATCACAAGTGTGGAGTAAGCTGTGGCGATACAAACACCATGAGCAGAATCCTCTGCTCTTTCCAACTCATTGCGAAGAAAGCAAACATGTTAAAGCAGAAGTGACTTACATACAACATTATTCTTCCCTTGTTCCCTATTTTGTATTCACCTTGTTATATGTCAGAAATGTTCCTTGTGGAATTCGGAATTTTGTTGTAGACTTGCCATTGAATCTACAACAAAGTTTGCTTTAGTTCCTGTGCCAGAACTGGAGCCCCACAGTAGAAACACCCTGTACACAATAACAATTACCTTCTTACAGTGATCATATCATAGAAGATGGGACCAAGATTACTGATTCTGACCAGAAGTGGCCGTTGTTTACCCCTAAATATTTCTTTTTTGGGATATATGGACATGCTTTGTTGCCCTGGCCAGGGCCCAGGCAGCACCATCCCACCCAAAATCAGACGTTTGGGGTTGCCTGTTTGGGCCAGGCAGCTTTCCCATGGTCTGAACTATACAGGCCCAAAATTAGCCAGAAACAAAAAAGTATAGAGTTCCAACAGTCCTTGTTTCTGCAAGGAGGCTTTCAAGTCCTTACCCATGTCAGATCATTAATGGTGTGTTTGGTTTGAGAAATGAATTAGTCCATCATCTACTCATTCCTCACTTTTTGTTTGGTTTGTGGAATGGAATAGGTTGATGCATCATCACCTCATTCCTCACACAAGCTAAGTATTAGTAATAAAAGGAGGAATGGATTCATGACCACCTCATCTAGAATGGAGTGATTCCTCCAACCAAACACACCCTAAGTTCATAGTAACCACCTACTTTTTACTGAGATCTAGGAAGTTTCTTGCTTTAGTTATATGCATGAGCTAGTTCAAGTTTTATAAAGGAGTTAACAAAAACCATCCTGAAGGATATTCTACAGCTAAAAATGAAAAAAGATAGCCTTCAACTATATCAGGAATATGAAACGTATCTGACCTATCTTAGTATATGGATGTTTGTAGCTATCTTAGATAGGACCTTCTTAAAATTTGGTCTTGCAAAATGTGTCCGCACCTGCAAAAAATAGCTTATCAGTACAACAAAAACAAAGATTTTCGCCAAGCGAGTTGGGGTAGGCAAAAAAAAAAGAATAACATATCATTTGGGTACCAAATGACAAGTTATTCCACATGTTTTCTTAACCTGTACTACAATGAAGTTTTAACGCTTTAGGTGTGATGCATATTGGAGTGCTGGAACTTACTTTAGTTCCAGAAACTATATCAACACCATTCTTGGCATGGTTGAGAGCTTGTAGCATCGTAATGAGTGCTGACCGGCATCCCCTTCCTCGTAAACACTTGTGAGATAGTTGTGCATCTCAATGATATTCTAGTATTGAACAAGAGCATCTGTAAGAACAAATTTGCAAAGGGAAAAACCAAATAGCATGATTTGTAAAAGATAACGGCTTGATGATACATACCCTCTGATCTAGTTCAGCAATTTCATTCATGACCCCTTTAAAACCAATCAAAAGACCCTTGTTCACGTAAGTCACCCAATAAAAGTAAGCATTTGTTGTCTTCAGTACCTCTTTGGTTTTGAGGTAATCCTCATAAGGGTGTCAAGATCAACATGTGCCTTGCTGCGACCAATTGGTGGGTAAAGATCGCTTGAAGCTTCCTGCAAATTTTACGTGAATAAATTAATTACTGGTCTAGTCTGGTATTCATGAGGAAGAATGTTTGAATAGATGACTAACCAAACACAAAGAAAACAAGAATTACAATCATTGTTAATTCCTTAGATCACAAAAACAGAAAATAAGAGGCCAGTTTTTGTTTTTAATATAATATAAGAGGCTAGTTGGGGATATGAGAAAGATCGCTTACTTCTCTTCCTCCATTTTTGATGATGTTATTGAGCAGGTCTTTCAGTATGCTAATAAAAGGTGTGGCACCAATTCCTAATCCCGACAAGTAGTAAAACATCATACTTGCTGTAGTCTTGTGCAGGAGAACCATATGGTCCATCAATCAAAAGTTTTGTAACCTGCATTTCCCAAAAACCATGAAGCCTCAAATAGAAAAAACATATTATTAAGTGTTGAGATGCATATGGGGGAATTAACATACGCTTTTCTTAGTTGTCTCTGTCTGGGTCAAGAAGGCCACTTTTCCCACCCACCGTGGCTCACAAGCTGCTGAGAATACCCGCATTTGAGCTCACGTGTCCAGTCACCAAGTTGTCGAACATGAATGCTTAAATAGTCATCCCCAGGTGCCAAGTAATTGAGAAAGGATGCCTGAAAGAAGAACAAGTGTTTAACTCACATATTCTAGTGTCCAAACTCCAGAAACATGACTTTTGTGAGCTAGCTCGAGCTTAGTTACAAAGAAGATCCACACACCATTCAAAAGGTGAAACTGCAGGGCATTGAACAAAACATATACTGCCCACTCTTGTAACGGAATGTGGAGGTTTAGACATCTGCAATGTCAAAACATTACCAGGATATATAGCCACCTGCAAAAGAACCATGGGTCAGAGGACTGTAAACAAATTAATACTGTACTCAGATTTCTAAATATGTGAAGGTTACTCTTCAATAACCGGACAGAATAACTGCCCTGATCTGAAAAACCTCAGAGTCCTCTCCCTACATACAGACCAACAGGAACAGCAAGGTACATCCATGTCTGTACAAAATAACAGGATATTAGATACTTAAAAGTTACTGAGGTCCACAGAGTACACAGAATAAAAAATGAAGATTAGCTCACCGCCTTTTTGTACCAGTCGTGGATAAGGTATAGACACTCCATGAATAACAAGTGCTATGTACACAATGATGAACAAATGATGGGAGTACCTAGAATGCATTGAAGCCAGTTAGTTTGTCAAATGGCCTTGGAAGCTTCACCAGGCTAATATGGAACTAATTTTGTTGCTAGAGTAAAAGCCGATAAGCATGCACACAACCATGATTACCCCTGTTATGCCCTCCACTCCTTTTACCAGAGCTAGATATGTTGGTTTATTTTCCCAAAGTATTTTAAGAAGCGGAGCATACTTCATCTCTGATGAACGATGAGCCGTGGAAAATCACATACAAGGTGGTTCCTGCATGAAGAACAACACCAACCACAATTGTTGCTGCAATAGTCTGCCATTACAAAAACAAGCAAAAGAAAAATTGTTCTTTTAGTTATATTCTGATCTGGCTGAATCACATGTCACATGTATGTCCTTATTATGAAAAAACCCTTATCAGGCACCACTAATGCCCCCATTATACTTATGATTAATTTTTTTTGTTACATTCACAGCCAATAAGAAAATGTCAGCCATGAGTAGCCTTGACATGGCATTGCCCGATTTTTACTTTTAGCTAAATTGCTGTGATCAAATCATGGCATACGCACGACAATCAAAATGGTTTTAGCTTATCGGTACCACCTTTTAACTGAATATCAGGCATGAATATATTTCCATCAGCAAAAATCATGTTCTTTGTTAGCTGAAGCCAAGGAGCAGGCAGAACACTGGCTACCTTGTGTGCTGATCAAGAACAATATTAGGTGAATATGATCTCACCGTAAAGGCACAAAATGAATATTTAATAGGGTTAATACAATCTAGACTATGTCCTGACTGTAGGAACGTTAAATAAAGCTTTCAAACAAAATGCATGGAGGAACAATCCATCAATTGAGCTGTATATCTAATAGGTATAGTACCTAAGTCTCTTTTCGATCTTTCTGGACATATGTGATAAAGCAGCCCCAGATGTGATAACCATGCAATGCAAGGGACAACCTTATTTAACCAATTTTCTTGAATCACATTCACATGAATTCAGAACGACCAGCATGCGCTTATAGAAACGAAGTAAAGATGATGAAAATGTGTAACATATCTCACAAACACACAACCATTTGTAAACCCTAAAGCTACGAGTCCATTTACCCTCCAGCCCCATTTTGAAGGGCAATAAAGAACTAATTGGAGTCTAGAGCCAACCTTGTGGAAGTTTATGTTGTCATCGAACGGCAATGTTTCAGCAGCTTTCAGATTCCCGCAGCCAGGTGATAGTGTTGCGGCATACAGGCAAGAGAATAAGTGCCATGTTCAGTTTGAGAGTCTCTGCAGCACCTTTCGTGAGTTGTGACACAGTAGCCCATCACATCAAAGACATAACGGTTACGGTACTGAATGAACTTCCAAATGAACAACCCAGCCATTATTCCAATCCACACTGCAAGCACCCAGAGACGCTTCCAGTTGTCCTCCAGATAGTAGTTCAATGTGCTGCTAATTTTTCGGATTGGACTTCTTTTCCTTAGACCAGCAAGGTTCTGGCTTAGTGCCTGGCTTGTAGCTCAAGGCCTGGCTGTAGTTCACATAGGTATCCTTTGCAGTAGTAGTGTCTCCAGTTGCCAAAGCTGCAATGACAATAAAAAAAAAAATCAATATGTCACATAATTGCACTCTACATCCCTAACACCAGACCAATTTGGCACATATATATAAAAATAATAATAATATGTACAGACGACATGTAAACATAGTGCATTTAAAATGTGGTATATGATAATTTAGTACTGAAATTAAAGAGCAAAACTACAAAAAACCTTTTAGGATATTGTGCAGTGAGGATCTCAGTAGATAAAAGGAAAAGCAAAATATCCTTGTTGACTTCAGAGAAGTATAACTGCTCAATTGCATAGGTATAGCTTCGGATTCAGCATAATGATTAGATATTTGATAGCTAACTTTATGAATGATTCTATGCTTACAATAATTTCAATTATTAGCACATAAATATGATCGCACCTAAGTTGATTAACAATAATAGTTCATAGTGTCATCTCCTGATAATCCTTAATTACACTTCTCAGAGAAAAAGAAGCAGATTAACCATACACGTCAGTCTAAGAGACAAAAGTCAAACACTCCACCAGACTGCAGGTGGTCCCCTCAAGATTATAATTGCATCTGGTGGCGCACATGGCTCCTATATGAGCCCACCAAACATGCCACAATCTTGTAGAACATGCACGCAATAATTCCATTGTGAAAAGGTGGGACATGGAACTTGATTCTCAGCTCTCAGTTGTACTCACATCTGAGGACTGAAATTACTCGAGTACAAAAATAGCAACACTGCACAGGATTATCTGGAAATAAAAAAGATGTGTTACTTTGTTCAACAAAATATAATTAGTACTAGACACCTAATAGAACTATTGGCAGCAACTGTTATGACTGTTTGTCCTTCAAGGAATGACATCTAGAGTTCTAGACACCAAGTCTTGCATTTGACAAATGCAGCCATTTGGGACTAAATGCAGAAGCAGATGCCCTGTTAGGATGAAAGCTGTACAGGAAAATCCTGCATCACCAACTAACACGCTTTTTTCTATTATGATACTGTTTACATTTTTATCAAAACAAGTTGTCATTTCATGATTTTGCACAGCCGTTTTTACCTTTTTTCATTAGTTATCTTGATAAAAAGGGAAAATCCCATACTGACCGCTTTTGTTTCCATATTATAGTAGCGCTTTACCATTTTCATCCCTACCATAATGCTTCATTTGCAAAAAAATCTAAGTCTAAGATTCAGCATGGGATGGTAATTTGTATCTTTCTTGATAGGATTCATTTTTTTCACTAAAAGTTTTGTATTAGATATGAAACATGATCTTATATCAACTGAAAACAATCATCATACTGTGTGCTCTGCCTTGCTGAAGAGTAAAAATAGAGGATGGATGCAAGTTTCTCCATACAGATGGTTATTTAAATATAGAGGTTTTTATCAAGAATTCAGATTATTTAAATATCATGTTGATGAGAGCGACCTGTAGATTTTTGGTCCCCGTAGCTGGAGCTTGGTGTCCTCATCAGATTTTACAGCAGCTAGGAAACAATTTAAGCTGCCATGGATAGGCTCCTGGTATAATATGAGTGCTGACAACATAGATGTTTTAGTTACAATATACTCCTAAAATGTGCTGGCTAGAGCTAAAATACTTTTGCAGTTTTGCTACTAGATGCAACCTCAAGTGAACCCATGTATAATGTCCTCAGATAAGATCAAAGAGTCTCCTTAGATGAAGTCAGGTGGTTACATTTTAAAGAAAGAACGGCTCCAGTTGCCCCATCTCCTTTTATCATAGAAAGAAACCCAACCACACAGTTAAAAATAATGGAGGAGCAAGCACTAGGAGAAATAATAAAATAAGAGACTTCTTTTCAGACCAAACATGAGCTAGATGGTTATGGCCACACACCACTGCATTCTGGTATGTTAAGAAGATGTACAGAAGGCAAGCAGGGACGACCAAAATTAGACTGGCATGTAGGAAAGTTGGAGGAGATCAGTGGAAGGGTTTGACTAGGCAGGAGCAAGAAAACAAAATCTTCCTTCAGATACTGACCCAGGACTCTTTCAATAAAAAAGTAGGTTAACTTTCGCTTTCAATTTTCACCAAATAAGAAACAGTAGCTGGTGAACTGACCAACCCTGTGATGTTGTTTGGTTAAAACAAGTTAATGCAGCCCTGCAGTATCAATTTATTACTGACAGACCTAAATACGTGCAGTCAAAACTCTTTAGTTTTGTCACACTACTCAATAATTCAACAATTTCTAGTCAGGTTATTTCTCCTAAACACCTTCAAAATCAGTGGATACTGATGGGATCATGCAATATAAGAGTATCATAGAATCAGTTATTTGTCTCAGATCATACACAGTATGGGATAAAACGACATGCTATGTTACCTCAATGTAACCAAGCCCTTCAGGATCAATTTCCTCCATGATCAAGGCTGCATACTCCTCAGCTTGCTCCTTAAGCCTCGACAATTTATTAGCAGAAGCACTCAGCATAATGATCTGGAAACAAAACAGTGGCACCTTTCAATCAACTGATCACAAACCATACTTTTCAGTTTTCACACACGGGGAAAAAAAAAAGTAACCCAAACAAACAGCCTAGCCTGGCCTCTTTCCACGATGACCTCAGTTAAATAAACAAATTAAGCTCTAATCCAAAAGCTTCCCTTTCCACGCATTGTTTGAGCAGATTAGAGTACTAATTAGGAAGCATGACAGAAATGCCCCACCAACTATTGCTTTCTGGCCTCCAGCCTCCTGTAGGTCAGTTCCATCTCCATCAATAGTAAATTTACTAAACACCCTCCCACGTTCTAGAACCAACAACGATTGCTAAAAAAAATAGTGATGTGGGAGACCGGCCGGTGGTGGGGATGCTTTTCCGCCAGTTTCGCCGGGATGATGCCTGATTAGTCGGCAATGTTTTCCAAGCTACCAATTCCGTAATCCTTATGCGTAAATCCAGGAACACAAACTTGTAAGACAACAAAAAAACAAGTACATAACTACAGAGGCATGGAAATGGACAGCCCAGTTATCAAAAGACCCCCAAATAATTGTACGAAAATATCCCCAAACGGGAGAGCAAAAACAAAACAAAAGATCGCAAGTGAAACACCAAGCACAGCAACGAGGAATTGTTTACCTCTTTCACCTCGGCCTCCGTGATATGGCCATCTGCGTTCTTATCCACCCTGATTAAAATGATATAATAGATATAGCAAAATAAAAACGAAGACACATTGATAGAACTGAACAACTGATGTGTTCCATATAGCGCTAATTTGATAGCAGTTCTCAGATTGCAGGATTATATGTCGAAGAAGATCTGGAGGCGCGAGTCGAAGCTGTTGTCGGTGATCTGCTGCCAGATCTCGCGCAGCTCATCCTTATTGATCTTATCCACCTGCATCTGCCGGCGGCGGCTCAGCGTGTCGAAGAGCTCCATCGCGAACTCCTGCGACTCCATCATCCCTGCATCCAAAAACTCCAATGCGGTTAGGAACTAATCGCTCGAAGCAGCCTGCGGTTTCTGGAAGGAAAGGGGAGGGGACCGAAGTGAACCCATGCATTTGGGGAAGTCGGCGCGGGAGAGGTAGCCGTCGCGCGCGAGGCGGTCGAAGTTGGCCTGGACCTCGATCCAGGCGTTGCTGGCCTTGTTGCCGCCGCTGATGAAGCGGAGTCCGCGGATCGCAGCTGCGCGCCGGACTTGGTGCGGTCGAGCTGCGCGCGGCGGCGGCGCTGTGCGCGGGGCCTCGAGCGCGGCGTCGATGCCCGAGGACGGCATCTCCCCGCCGCCGCGAGGTTGGCGCGGCTCTGGGTGCGCGTGAAGCGCTTGGTGAGGTCCTGCGAGAACTGCTTGGCGCGGCTGGCGGTGGCCTTGAGCTCTTGCGAGAACTGCAGCAGGCGGTGCGAGGAGGTCCGGCGCATCGCGGAGAGCGCGACCGCGACGGCGCTGCGGTGGACGACGGGTCGGGTCCGGTGGCGGCGAGGCGGAGTTGCCACCGCGGCGGCGCCCGCCGCCGGGCTCGACGCTCCGCAGCACAATGTTGTCGTCCTCGAGGAGGTCCAGCGTGACCTCGACCAGCTCCTCGCCGTCGTCGGAGCTCCGGTCGGAGCCGCGCGGCGAGGAGCCCGTGCTCAGTGACCGCGGCGTCGTGGCGCCCGAGCCCCATCGCGGGCGCCCCGGCGTGCCGACGCCCGGCCCTCCTCCTCCTCGCATCAGACCACTCCTCCCCGCCTGTCTGTCCTCCTCACCTCCCGGCCGCTGCTTGAAGCTATGAAGCCACCACCAGCACCAACCCCCCTTTGACGATTTGGGAGAGAGAGAGAAAGAGCGAGAAAAAGATACGGAGTATATAGCTCACGCAACAGTCCAAGCCGGCGCGACCTAAAACGCGGTAGCTCGTAGTCACCCTTCACCCTCCTCCTTTTCTCTCTCCCCGACTGCGCGCGCGTGTGTGCGTGGAGAGAGAAAGAAAGAAAGCAAGCCACCCTCGTGCCCGTGCTCGTGCTCGTGCTCAAGCGGAGCGGAGTCTAGTAGCCGGGGGGCCGAGCGGAGCGGAGGACGACAGGGGAGACAGGACTAGCAATTTATCCGGGACAAGCACAGGCTAACCGACGCGACGCCGCCCCCCGAAAACTAACGTAAAAAAGTTGGTGGTGCTGTGGCGCCGCGGCCGGTGTATGCGCTCCGCCACCGCCAGCTTACTGCCCGGTTTTAAAGTGTGATGATCTGTACGCGTTCGCACTTGCCAGTGAACATTTTCATGGTATTTTAACTTTTTTGTTTACTACTACTACTACTCGTCGTTCCAAGTGAGTCATCAAATAGGCAGGCACATTTGCATGCAGAGGTTGCGTGATGACGTGACGCGCCATCCTACCTCCTACGCGCGCGCGCGCGCGGCCGGGCGACGTGTCCGTCCGGGTGGGCGCACCTAACGTGACCGGTGAGGTGAGATCGCGGGGGTGGATAGTGCCGGCGCCGGCCCTGCGCTGCAGCCGCCCTGCCCTGCCCCTGCCCAGAAGAAGATAGTAGTATCGCCATCATGAGCCCGGCGGGCGCATGTGCCGTGCCGTGTGGCCGCGCGGGCGGGGCGCGGGTGCGGGGGCGCACGGCACTTTCCGGCTAGGCGCGTCGCTGCCCACGACGCCAGGTTTCTGAGGGGGCCGGGCGGGGCAGGCGATCATTGCTCGGCACGGCAGCTCGTCGTCGAGGCGTACTCGAGCCCTCTGGTGAGTGTGGTGACAGCATCATTGGTTGTTGAGATGAGGTTGAGGGGCGCTCCGTCTGAAGCTCAACAGGCAGCATCTGACTGTAGCAAATGGCATAGCCAGAAGCCAGTGGAGGAGTTGATGGTACTCCTGCAACTACAGCTGAGTAGCAAATGGCAAAGAGCTTTGGAGCGAGACAGCAGGACAGGGAATGCGTGTCCTGCAAGCGGTGGACATTGCGGATAATCCGCAACAGCTGCCGTGGAGCATTTATACTCAATCCATCTTAAATTGTAAGACGTTTGACTTTTTTGACACCAAGTTTGATCACTCATCTTATTCAAAAATTTGAGTAAAATATCACTTCTTTCGTCGTGGTTTGATTTATTAATAAAAATTCTTCAAAAATGACTTAAATTTGACTATATTTGCACAAATTTTTTGAATAAGACTTGTGGTCAAACTTGGAGCCAAAAAAGTCAAACGTCTTGCAATTTAGGATGGAGGGAGTATACAGTACTCCTATGTCAACCTCACTTGTTTCGTTCCACATTATTTTGTTTGTTGTTGCTGGACGACGCAGTGGCATTTGGCAAGCAACATTTTCAAGGAAGAGAGTTCTTTTTTCTCCAGCTGGAAATAAAACAGTAAAAAAACATGCTTAAAATAAGAAGATCAGGGGGGGGACTGCACATTGACGAGATGAGTTGAGTTGAGTTGTGATGCACCAATGATCTGCCCTGCCCATTTGATTAGCAGTACGCAACGAACGCCCAATGATTAACCAGCTCATCAGCAAAAGGATTAGTAGATACGTGCCTCGAATAAAAGATCTCGTTCGTACACCGTGTCACGAACATTTCTTAACGTACCTGAAGAACTCGGCAACGGGCTGCTAGCTAGGCGAGCTTGGTCAATGGATTTCTACGTCAATGCCCGTGCTTGATCAGAAGATAAGAAGAAGGCACGGATCGAAATGTAACCTAGCGGTGCGAGGTAGTGGAGAACTGGAGAACACCTTCAGCTAATCAGCTGGGTGACCAAGTCTATAACGAACTCACGCCTCTTTTAATTTGCGTATGATTTGCTCCGATTTGATTATTGGGTTCCACCAGCTTCTGATACGATCATACGAAACGATACAGAAACGGAGGGGGTGTTCTTTGCTCTCAGTGGCATGAGCGCGATTAATGGAAATGATTGGCCGTCTAGTAGTAATCATATAAGAACAAAATTGGATGGGGAATAAAGTAAAATTTCTAGTTGACCTAGCCACCACAACCATGTTCCACATCTGACTTTGCCACGGGAAGACCTCTGGGTAAAGTCATGTGGTGTCCGCTTGAAAATTCCCGAATTATGTCAGTTAGCTCGCCCATGATCTAGCATGCGTGCATGTTCACGATAGATTGTTGATACGTACTGCAGCTGTCCATGATTAAAAAAATGTTACAAGAACCAGCAAAAAGTACGAAGTTGGAATTAGTTTGGTTAATGCTCATCATTAAAGCTTTCTGAACAAATCACCTAGCTCATCTGTTTTGGTTAAAAGTGCCCAAAACTTGACCAAATATATAACTTAAGTATTAATGTTTATGGCGCTAAATAAGTATATTACAGAAATATATCTCATGACAAATCTAACGATACTTATTCGATATTATAACTATTTACATTTTTTATATAGTTAGTTGAGCTTGAGATACTTTAACTTGGTATTACGCTAGAATTGCAATGTTTTGTGGACGGAGGAAGCAATGTAAGAGTATCTCCAAGAATACCATATTTCGCTTCATAATCCTTGGTTTTTAACGAGACGAGAAAAAATCTCTCTCCAACAACTCCTAATGCTTCCTCCTAGATTTTACGCACTTGGAAAATCCTCCCCCGTCACGGGTAACTTTGCACAGAGTCACGGTCGCGCAGATACACGCGTATTCATTGGCCAATTAAAGGTGGAAGGGCGAAAAAAGAATAAATAGTATAAAAGGGTTCTAGATGCAAATGTACAAGAAAGAAAGAATATATAAAATTAGTTAAAATAATTTAGAAATAGTAAAGGATTCCCGATGTAAAATTATCTTCTGTATTTTAGGAGTGAATTATTAGAAAGTATTGGAGATGACCTTCTTTTTTCTCCTAATACATTTTTAGGGGTTGAAAAACATGGGCTTTTTGGGAGAAAAATTTAGGATACTCTTGGAGGTGCTCTAAGATAGCTTACCATCACTAATTGGAGGCTTCTTTTGAACTATATCCTCGTTAATCATCGTGAGATGCATTAGAATTCACGTAAAATAAAATTTTGATCATCGATTCAATAAAACTCCATCATCAATTCGGTAAACTCTATATGTCAACAAGAATGGGTCTATTTCATTTTCTAAAACAATACTCACCTCTACCATTACAAAATACAAATCCCTCCGTTCTAAATTATGAGATGTTTTGGATCTTTTAGATACTTAGAAAAACCAAATGTCTTCCCGTGGCAAAGTCAGATGTGGAACATGGTTGTAGTAGCTAGGTCAACTAGAAGAGCAATGCATCTAGAAAAGTCAAAAGTCTTATAATTTGGACGGAGTGAGTATATAGTAACCCCTAAATCTACATATGAATTACTCAACTCTCCATTGCGAAAAAATAACATAAAATTTCACCTAAAATTTATATAAATTGCCCACCTATTATTATGAAAAGAATCTAAAATAACTCCATAAATTTGCATTTTGAATATCCATGTTCGTCATTACTAAAATTAATTGAGAATGACATCACCTATGCCCTTATGAAAAATAATACAAAGCAACCTCTTAAATTTACCCATCTTCACCAATATTAAAAATAACAAAAGATAACTGCTAAGTCTGCAGCTAAATTATCTACAATCTTCATTATAGAGAATTGTAGCCTTAAGTGCTTTTAAATATACGCTTCCAGAGTATCCACTTCTTCTATTGTTAATTGTAGAAAACTAACTCAAGACCATGCATGAAATGTATCACGTACCATTCACATGGCATATACATATATGCATAGACGACAGTAATATCTACTTTCATATCGAATACATAGCTCAAGATAGGTTTTACTTAAACACATGTCATACAAACACGGAGCTGCGATGCAAAGGGACAACCATGATTCTATGAATAGAGGTTGAAAGGTATATAGAGTAATCATTAACTAAAGTTTATTCATTTGGGCAAAGATAAGAAACTATCTACAAGAATATAATATCGTGTTGAATATAAATAAATTAGAGAGAGCAAAAGTAAACACATCAAGTTGTGATGGTTCTAAATTTATTTCTGAATTTCTAAGACATAGCTCTCTTGATGTTAATCAATAGCCGTGTAGGAGCACACAACTTCATGGACTAATTAAAATAAAGTAAAACCACAAAATGTGCAGCCATTAAGTCATTTGTACCGTCCATTTACCAACCACTTCTTCTGTCTCAAAATAGGTGTCATTCTCACTTCTCGAGAAGTCAAACGTTTTTATCTTTGACCAAATATATATAAGAAATCATTAATATTTATGGTACATAATAAGTATCATTAGACTTATTGTTTAATATATTTTTATAATAAGTTTATTTAGAGCTATGAATATTGATAATATTTTCTATAATCTAGTCAAATTTAAGAAAATTTTGACCTGTTTCATTTATTTTAGGACAGAAGAAATAGGTTTTAGGATCCATCCAATCGCTAGAGGCTAGAGGGACGTATCTTCCTTCCCATCGCATTCTGTTTTACTAGTAATTTGGTTTTTCCTTTGAACCTTCTGTAGAATTTCCATGTTCCAATTGAGTGGCAACTGTTCTCTGCCTCTTTGGTCAGTTTTGGTACCACATTACGTATTTATGTCAGTCTTGTGAAGCTGTGATGTACTCCGAGTAGGCACGTAGCACGTAGCACGTAGCAGTCCTCACGTCTGCTTTTCCGGGTCCAGATTAGCGTGTAGCGGGGGTGGTACCCCAAAAACGTCTCGAGTCTGTCCTAAGCTGCGCAGTTAAGCTGTTTGGACCATGCATTGCTACGGTACCGTCGGCCGGCCTACCATTGCCCCGTCTCCACTCGTTCAAACCGTGACCAGCTTCAGGCAGCCTGTCATTGGCAGATTTCTTTGCATGCAGCTCACGTACAACGGGGTACGATAGAAGCCCATCGAACGACGGACCATACACGCCGCATAGACAAAGACACCGATGATTATCGAGAGGAAGACTCTCTTTCATTTGGGCCATCTGAGATGGTCATCGACCTACCTAACACCAGTGACGACCAGACTGATTGGTCTCACACGCGAAGCTCACTCAGAGCTTCCCGGTCCCATGTGATGGAGACGGACTAGACGGCAAGGGCCTTCGGCCTAAGGTTGACGCATCAGCAGAGAACAGATTTTTGATCGCCGGTTAAAATGGACTTCTAGCTTCCTGCGATTTTTTACGCCGGGATTAGAGATACTTTTAGTCTCGGTTGGTGGCTCCAACCGAAACTAAAGGTCTCTCGCCTCAACGGCCATCGCTGCAAGGCCAGCAGTAGGAGGGGGACCTTTAGTCGGTTGGAGCCATCAACCGGAACTAAAGGTATATTTTATTCGGTTGGTGGCTCCAACCGAGTAAAGGTCTACACTGGGTCGTGGGCGCTCGGGGTTGAAAGTTACCTTTAGTCCCGGTTGATCCACCAATCGGGACCAAAGGTCCCCTTTATATCCCGGCTGCCTCCTTCTTCCTCCCCGAGCCCGAAGTTCAAAGATATTTTGAAGCTCACCGCACTAGTGTTCTTGCTTCCTCCTCCCTCCATTGTTCCTCCATCCATTCTTCGATTCCTTCGTCGATTCTTCAATTGTAAATGTTACCAATCTCATACTTTCATTTTTCACCATTGTCTTATCTCATTTTGTTCGTTATATATATATATATTGTGGTTTTTTTTTATTTGTAAGCAATTTGAGCTCAAAATCACTTCAAGCTTGCATATTTACATGAAAGAATGTTAAAATAGCTAGTTGAACTTGCGGACCGTGTTCATCTCGGCGAGCATGTTTCCTTCCTCAGAGAATCGGAGCTCTTCCTTGACCAAGCACGGTGCTGCTCGGGTGGAGAAATGCTCACGAGATGATCACGTAAAGCAAGGTCAACTAGTACGGATGGTTATTTATTAAAACATGTTTTTGAGATATAGATAATTTTATAGTTTCTTAATTTTATTTGTTTATAAAATAAGAAATTTATAGTGTATTTAAAAATGAGTATAGAGAGTAGATGGCAACCGCTTCCGGTCCTCGGCCTCTCATGGGTTTCCAAAGCGACTTAGTCCGGGCCTCCCTCTCATTCCATGCGGTAAGTGTCGTGGATGAGACGTAAGATTGTGATGGAGTACCGAGTGAAGAAGGAGGGTCCCAACAAGGATCAGATCTTCTACAAGTGTCCTGGATCGCAATGTGAGTTATTTTATCGATTTAATGATTATGGTTAGTTTATACCTATTTTCATGATGGTTGTGATTAAAGTTCTATTTTTATTTTAATTTCAAGTGGGATGGCAAAGGACGATGTTTAGGCTTCTACCGGGAGAAAGAGTATGTTGAACTCGTGCAAAAATATCTTGCACAACAAAAAGACACGGGCGGCTAATGAGACAAAGGATCCAACCAAGAAGCCCAAAGATGTTGCACAATCGGGGATGTGTCATTTTAGTTGAGATTGGTCGTGAAATCCTTGTGCTCATGAAATGTATTTTAGCTTTAGTTCTTTTAGTGGTAGTTGGGATTGTCTACATTGTAGTGATGCTTTCATAAATTTGTACCTTTTGTGGTGGCACACATGTTGTATAAATAATTAATTATGATCTAGGTTTTAATATGGTATTTATGTCATGTAATGCAGATGATTTAAGCATTGATGTACAATGCTAATCGCCCGCCCCAAGAGTTCATTGACGGCGTGCATTCTTTGTTACGCATGGCCGAGCCAAACAAACACGACGGTTTCATGTGTGCCCATGTGCCATATATAAGAATACGGGTGGAATATCCTTGCTCAAGGATTCTTCATTCACACTTGTTCAAGTCGGGTTTCATGCCAAACTATATTTATTGGACGAAGCACGGAGAAACCGCGTTGTAATGGAAGAAGGTGAAGAAGAACAATGGGACGACAATGATATTATTTCCGATGGTGCGGCTTCAATGATACCGCAATGGGAGAAGTCAAGAAGAGGTAGCCACGAAGATGAGCTCATTGATGATCTTTGTCAGTCATTCATGACGACAAAGAGAATGTGAAAGTGAAAAGGAGAAGATCAAGTTCGAAAGCGGATGCTAGAAGATCACAACAAATTGTTATACCCAACTTGTGATGGTGATGTAAAAAGTTAGGAACCACACTAGAATTGCTGCGCAATGGAAGGCAAAAGAATGGTGTATCCGATAAGGGATTTGAGAGTTACTAAAAATCCAAAAGAAGATGCTTCCAAGGACAATGAATTGCCCGCCACTACCCACTACGTAAGCAAAACAAGTTGTCTGGTCTCTATGGGGCTAGAAATCGAGAAGATACATGCATGTCCTAATGATCGCATCCTCGCATACCATGGCAAAGAGTATGAGAAATTGGATGCATGCCCGGTATGCCATGCATCGCAGTATAAGATCGACGAGATGACCTCGGTGATGTTGAGGACGAACGTCCGGAAGAAAATCCTCGCCAAGGTTATGTGGTATACCCTATAATACCACGCTTGAAACGCCTCTGCTCGTAAAACAAAGAACATGCAAAATTGTTGCGATGGCACAAAGAAGACCGTAAGGTAGACAATATATTGAGACACCTCGCCGATGGGTCCCAAAGGAGAGCAATCGACAGAGAATTCCTGAGTTTACAAATGACGCAAGAAACTTAAGGTTTGCTTTTAAGTACAGATGGTATCAATCCTTTTGGAGAGCGTAACAAGAGTCATAGCACTTGGCCTATTACTCTAAGTATCTACAACATTCCTCATTGGTTATGCATGAAGCGGAAGTTCATTATGATGCTCTGTGCTCATCCAAGGCCCAAGCAACCTCGGCAATGACATCGATGTGTACCGAGACCACTTATTGACGAACTTCTCATTTTGTGGAATAAAGAAGGTGTACGTGTGTGGGATGAGTACAAACAGAACACTTTGATCTACGAGCATTGTTGTTCAGAATAATCAATGATTGGCCCGCTCTAAGTAATCTTTTCAGTGATACCAAACAAGGGATATAATGCATGCACACATCGCTTCGATGATATTAGAGGTGTATTCTTGAAAAAATGTCGAAAGGTCGTGGTACCTTGGCCATCGCCGATTTCTTCCCGCAAATCACCCCGTAAGAAAGAAAGGCAAGCATTTTAAAGGGAAGGGTATCACCCGACCAAGCCTCGCAGAACCGAACCGTGAGGATGTACTCGATATGGTCAATGATGTGAAAGTCGTCTTTGAAAAGAACATGGAAGCCAACCTGTTCAACGACGCTAACGGTCACGCACCCATGTGGAAGAAGAAGTCCATATTTTGGGACCTACCCTATTGGCAAGTCCTAAAGGTCCGCAGCTCGATCGACGTGGATGCACCCGACGAAGAATCTTTGTGTGAACTCCGCTAGGCTTCATGGGTGTGTATGGAAAGCCTAAGGACACATTTGAAGCACGACAGACTCGCGTTGTTTGAGAGAAAGAGACAACTCCGCATCCAGAGAAGACAGATGATGGATGCCATTACTTATGTCCCCGCCACTACACTCTAAGCAAAGAGGAGAAGGAAATCATGTTTGAATGCTTAAACAACATCAAGGTACCATCCGGATTCTCCTCGAATATAAAGGTATTATAAATGTGCCGTAGAAGAAATTTCAGAATTTAAAGTCTCATGATCATCATGTTCTCATGATTTAATTACTTCTAGTTGCATTAAGAGGAATTCTACCTCCAAATATACGCCTAGCCACCGTGAAGCTATGTGCATTCCTCAATGCAATTTCTCGTAAGGCAATTGATCCAATCGATCTAGCTAAACCATGTAATGATGTGGTTCAATGTCTCGTTAGCTTTGAGTTGGTGTTCCCTCATTCCTTCTTTGATATCATGACACACCTCCTAGTTCACCTAGTCAAGGAGATTTTCATTCTCGGTCCCGTGTTCCTACACAACATGTTTCCTTAGAGAGATTCATGGAGTCCTCAAGAAATATATTCACAACCGTTTCGCTTAGAAGGAAGCATCGCTAAGGGCTATGGAACACAAGAGGTCATTGAGTTCTGTGGTTGACTTTATTCCGACCTTGACTCGATTGGTGTTCCTGAATCGAGACATGAGGGGAGACTAAGCGGAAAGGAGACACTATGGAGGAAAACATATATTGGTACGGATGATGATTATTTCAATAAAGCGCACTACATAGTTCTACAGAACTCCTCTTTGGTAGATCCAGATATTGAGACACACAAGGATCTCTTACGATCCGAAGTTTCTAGGGAAGATCAAGCTTGGATTACGCTGTGAAGCACATGGAAACTTTCGTGTTAGTTTAAAAAAATGTCAAGGTGATGAGAGCATCCATGAGCAATCAGATTTATTGGCTATGCAACCATCATGGCATATCGTCACATACAAAGGGTACGTAGATAAATGGGAACATATTCTACACAAGAGCTCAAGATAAAAGGAGTACCAACCAAAAAAGTGGTGTCCGTGATAGATGCCACAGTAATCCGAATGGGAATAAGTAAACATATTATGGACGATCGATGAAATATGGGAACTAGAATATGCACCTACTTTGAAGATCCCATTGTTCAAGTGCCAATGGGTCAAGGTGACCAGAGGCGGGTAACAGAGACAACGAGTATGGAATGACAACAAAGAGACCTTAGTAATATTGGGTACAAAGATTCAACCATTCATCCTTGCCAAGGATGTGAATCGTGTTCTATGTCAATGATATGTCTACCAAACCAAAAAGAAGGAAAAACGATAATGACTCAACTAAAGAGCCAAAGCGCCACATAGTTCTTTTCAGGAAAAGAGTCATCGTGGGAATTGAGGACAAGTCGGACATGTCAGAAGATTATGAAAAGGATGACCGAATTCTGCCCTTCAAAGTGAACAAAGACCCTAGCATCTTGGTAAATGATGAGGACACACCATGATTACGACGCGATCATAACTAAGGAACATACGTAAAGAAGTTCACTGCTGTGCCCACTTGATGATATAGTGATTTAATATAGTGTGTGTTTGAGATATTATGTAATAATTGTGAATTCAGATGTTTATTATGTCATATTTCAAATTAAATCAATTTTTGATTTGGTGGGATTTCTCTCTCAAAAAGGTAAATTAGGATATTGAGTGATAAAAAATTAAAATATTAACGTTAAAATGATGTAAAAACAAATTTTCTGTCCAAAACCAATAGTTTTAATAATTTTAATTAAACACTACATTTTTGCATTAACGAAATAATAAATATTAGTTACATTATGTTTTATAATTGTAACAAAAAATAAAAAAGTTAGGTTATAGATTTTTCCTATGTGCAATAAAGAAAAAGAAAATCCATATTTTTAACAAAATAATTTTATGCCTTTTATTTAATTTACTATGTATTTAACAAGACTATTGCATTTCTATTAAAAAAATTTGCTTAAAACACGCTGGGAAACGTAAAATCGCAGCCTCACCTTTACTCGGGTTGGAAGCCCACCCAGGAGTAAAGGTGGGCTGCAGTTTCGTGGTCCGCCAAAAAAACCTTTACTCCCGGTGCTTATTACCAACCGGGAGTAACCTTTACTCCCAGTGCGTGTTACCAACCGGGAGTAAAGGTAGTAAAGGTATACCTTTACTCCCGGTTGGTAACACGCACCGGGAGTAAAGGACCTTTACTCCCGGTGGGGGGATGGCACCGGAGTAAAGGGCGCGGCATATATATACCATCGCCATCTTATCTTCCTTGCGCTTCTTCGCCGATTCTCTTCCCCGTGCGCCCACGCCACTGCCCGCCACACCGAGGACGCCGCCACCACCCCGCCCGACGCCGGTCGTCGCCATCGCCGCAAGGTCCGCGGTCCCCACGCCACCTTGCGCGCCGACGACCGCTGGTGCCATCGCTGCCGCCGCCGCCGCCAGACGCAGCGTGGGCACACACCGGTATCAGACGCATTCTCGCTGCGTGACACGGGCGCGACGACGAGGCCGCCAAGGTATACGCCAGCTTCCTCTCCTCCATTCCCAAGGTATACGCCGCTTGCTCCGCTCCATCTCCGTGCTACACCATGACCAACAGATCGATGATGAGGAGCACGCCAGCTTGCTCGGATCCACCTATTCCATCTCCATGCATGAAACACACTGTTTTAGGCAAGTTCACTCATGGCAAGTTCACTCATGGCTCGATACATGTAGCTATCGAAACTTTGGTTGTCACTTTGGTTTACATACATACGCACGCCAACAAATGTGTGTATCTATCACAAACCAAACGTATACTTAACTAATTTTCATGGCACGCCGCACACGGCGCTCAGACGGCATTATTCTCTATCATCGCTAACTATTATAAGAAAGAAAGCGCCAAAGGAATGTAAAAAAATTCTAGTGTATACGCCGCCATCTATAAGCGCCATGCGTTTTATGTATACGATGAGCACCGCCGCCTCGCTCGCCTCCTAGGGTTTAGGGTTTATACGGCGGAGCACCGCCGCCTCGCTCTCGCCCTAGAGTTTAGGCCGGTTCACGCCTCGCTCGATCATTTTGGCGTGTTGTTGTGAACTCTTCGAGGGTTCCAATCATTGTAAACTTTATTTGGAGCCGTTTACTCGACGAGTCAGATGCAAAGGCGATTTTGTTGTCACTTTGGTTGGCAAAGAACGCCCCCTTTTCTTTTTAGGCGAGGCTCATCGCTTATTGTTCTCGTAAACTTGACGCGTTAACGATGCCCCCTTTCTTTCAAAGCGAGGCTCGCTATTTTCTCGCTTAATAAAACCTAATGCGTAGCGACGCCCCTCTTTTGTTTCAGGCGGGACCGCCGCCAAAACCTACTCGCTTCCTGATTCTTCTTATCATACAAACCAACCTTCACCCATCAAAACCTACTCGTTTAGGGTTTAGGGTTTATACGGCGGAGCACCGCCGCCCTAGAATTGCGTCCGTGACCGGGGGGCAAGATTTAATAATACATATTGTTCAGAGATTTTACGCATGTAAGCAAAGATTTGACGACTATATATTGGTTTTGTTTTTTGAAGCTAGATGGTCAATTCGAGAAACATGGATGAGGAGGAGTTGATGATGAATTTGATCAACACGGGCACTCAAGTTGCCGGGCGATGATGGTGCTAAAATAACGCGGCAAGAGGATGCGATGACGGAGTCAAGATTAGCTCTTGAACAAAATGAGCAACACCATATTGGCCAAGTATATATTTTTATTATTAGCTATATGATTATCATATGTCTTATGTGTGCTCATGACATTAAAAATAATGTTTATGTTTTGTAGCCCTCTGGATCGACATCAACAACTACAACGAAGAGTAAAATGTTCGAGGTCCCAAAAGCCATTGGAGGACCGCTTCATCATTTCGGAGTTCAATGTGGATACAAAGAACCGGGGGCCAAATAAAATTAAATTTGCACCACCACCGTGGTTACTTTTGTATGAGACCGGCTCCCCGATCAAGACCATGAATGGAAGAAGAAGACCAATGCTCCTCATATCGTTTTGTCTCCGATCGTGACAAGACGTTAATTTGGAAAGATGTCTTGGTACATTTCACGCTCCAAACAGATGGTTATGATGATATAATAGATGGTGATGAATTGAAGGAGCGAAGTTAGGGATTGGGCAATGAAGAAGATGGCCACCCAGCTTTTAGACTTGGAAGAAACACCTATACATGACGTATGTCAAGAAGAACATGTCACCGATTTTATCGTCCCGGTCCCAATCTCAAAGCAGAGGCCCTATTGGGATGAGTTTGTACAAGACAAGACGTTGGAAGAGGGTGTGAGTCGGGTGATAAAGAACCAACGTAATGCCCAATGTAAGACATACCACCATAACTTGGGATCGTGGCTACCCGACCGCCATTAAGAAGTGGAACAAAATGGAAGCAGCACCTTCTTGCTAAGGGTATCACACCGAATCACTCGAGTGGGGAGAGCGTGCAAAGAATTGGTTTTTGCTCATGGGGAACACTGGACCAGGAGATGTGGAAGAAGCGCTTATGGTGCAAGACCGCAAGAAGCAAGCAGAAAGATTGTTTTATGCTCAGAGAGCTACTGCTAGTGGTGCGTTCAGCCCAACAGAGAGAAGGATGAGCCGACATACGCCATGGACTATTGAACACGGTGGCGAACTAGAGGCAAAGGAAGTGTCTCGTGGGAGCATGGATTCCTCAGATGTACCTTCCTGCTGTAAGCCGCCAGAGAAAGAAGGAAGAAGAGGCACAGCTGGCTCCAGAGGTTGGAGGAAGCAAAGGCGTGAAGCACAGGAGCGGGAAAAAATCTTGAAGCGAGAATGCAGGAGGAAATCAAGGCAAGTGCAAATAGTGGTGAGTGCAAGCAAGTGCATCGAGCCAGGAATCAACATTAGTCAATCTATTCGGGCTTGAAAAGCAACAAGGCTTCCACGGAGATACCAAATCAAGGGGACACAGATCGCGCTTTCGTGGATGACATCACCGAACCTTGTAGATCGTGGTGAGCTACACATTCGAAGGGGAATTCTACAATCAAGGTGGCTATCGGTCTTGTTAATCCTATCGACCAACCAAGACACCAAGGATTCATGGGAATATAATCCAAGAAGGATATGCTACCATCTCGATAGATAAAGTTGAAAAAGGTTTTAGTGATTTGCCTCTTGACATTCCTAGAGGTGATGGGTAGAAGACTCTAAGAGAAGCAGAGAAGACATTCATTCTATGGCGCAAGCGCTTACATCATCATTTCCCGGATATCGGCTCCACCTCCTCCTCGAACTACCTCACCATAGGTGCGGATGAAAACACTACATCATTAATTTATATTGGCTTAAATAATTAACAATCGCTCATAATAATATGTCATTCCTTTTTTTAGCAGATCCTCCCCAACCTAAATCCAATTGTTCAATCGCCAGATCATCATAGTGCTCGCACGATGACATTGTGTTGGAAGGCGAGGTCAAGATCCACACCATCTCCAAGGAGGTCTCCAACGCCAGCAGCCGCCACCTCCAAGGAGGTCTCCAACGCCACTGCCACCACCTCCAAGGAGGTCTCCAACGCCTCCCCCGCCCCGCCTACCAAGAAGCCAAGTGCTAGCAAGAGGCCAGCCCCGCAAACGAAGAACCAGTCCCTCGCCGGCAAAGAAAGCCACCGTGAAACCAAGGGCTATTCCCAAAATAATATCTGAAGAGAAGGAAGAAGGAACTGATGCATATAAAAAAGATATGTCCAGATTCTATGACAAACTTAAAAAGAATCAAGAAGCAAGGAGAAACTTGAGAAACCGTATTTCTTCAGTAGCTCCAGATATTCTAAGAAAAAGGTGGCTTCTTACCAAAGAACAACAAATGGGAATCTCGTGAAGCCATCCAAATCAACGTTAATCGGACTATGACCGCACTCTCACCAAGTCAATTGAGGCGTGTATGTAAAAAAGAAGCGGGCAGGGAAAGGAGTTGCCCAACTCGGACAACAATCGCACCAATTAGTCCCCCGCTTAGTTGTTGGTAATGAATATGGTTCAAATTTAGGATTAATGCATCAGCAAACATACCTCCAATGTCGATTTGGATCACCTTGGTGAATTTATTGATGAGACTAGTCTCGACCTTTACCAGATGTTTGGTGATGGAAATATTGAGAGTGCTTGGAGGTTGATATTTGGAAGAAAAATTTGTACTAGGCCGAGTCTATACAACCCTCAAGCCTTATCTCGATCCGGGGACGCAAATGTACCGCTAAACAGTGGTACATGCAAAGGCCTCACCGTGGAGACTTCGCGTTGGTGTCGTAATTAGAGACGAACATTGGTTCCGTATGATGATGTTATGTATGTTGACTTTGCGTAATTTCATCAACTATGCCACCGACCTCTCCGGACAAAGTTATCATTAGTCGCTATTGCCTCGTAGTAAGTAATAATTCTTTCGATCTATTATTAAACTCATCATATGTGTGTATATGCATATAAATTATCCTAACAAGTACTATATATATGCAGATTTACAATGACAGAGCTCGTAAAGGTAGGTTGCAATGAAATTGGTTTTGTTGATCCCCATATAGTATTCAAAGACCCAAGTTACTCCAAAGACTAATTAGAAGTCTCGAGAAATGAGAGTAACCTCATGAACTTCTTAGTGAACCAACACCACAAGAAGGATATACACTTTCCCTACAACTTCAAGTGAGTGTTAATAATGTCGATCATCTTTAATGGCTCATATGTTGATTCTAGTTAATTAATGAGTGTTATGCGTTATATCCTATAAACACATGCAACAATCATCGGATATTGATGGACATCGATCCGGTGAAAAGTCACTTGATAATCTATGACTCGATGAGAAAACCACAACAAGACTACCAAGATATGATAGATATTATCCGAGGTAATTTCGTATCTCTAGCAACTATATATACACACAAACATGATGATTAACTATATCCGATGACGTGGCAAATTTTTTATTGGATAGTGTTTGGAAAACCTTTATTGAGAAGCAACACATGGGAAAATGCAAAGCGCCATCGAATGTAATCCCTTTGAAAGTAAGTCCGCTAAATCGCATCATCTTTATTAATTAAACATATAGATTTCACTGGATCACCAGATTTGATGACAAATCTTTTTCTCGTAAAGTGGCGTCTGAGGCAGGAACAGGGGAACAACTACTGTGGTTACTATGTTTGCAAGTTTATCAAGGTGGTCTCACAAAGAACTCCTACAGAGAGACTCAAAGTACGTTAAAAATACACTATATATTCATTTAATTATTATTATTGATTGTGTTGCTATGTCTTTATATATTATATGTACATATATTAATTTATTTTCCTTTAATTTAAACCTGTAGGCTCGATGGTTGGAGGAAAAGATCATACGGCAAGACCAAATCAAAGCAATTCAAGAGTCTATAGCCGGATTTTTTAATGAGCAGGTCATCGATTCCAAGGGCGAGTTCTACTTCACCCAACACCGCCATGGAAGCCAAGCTAGAGGATGAGAGGAAACTTGTTATATATCACAACAATCGTAATGCAATCTTTTGTAATATATGCACATGAAATAATATAATGTAAAATACACATATGCATGCATGCATGTAAATATATATATATGATGCATGCATGCATATATATATATATATATATATGCTTGAATTGTGTGATTTAATATGTTCATTGTGCTTGAACCGAAATATACTATACGCCACAGATAAATGTATAATCAGCAATGCATAATACGACTTCGAAAACCTATTTTGAAAAGAAAACAAAAAATGAAAAGAAAATAAAAAGAAAAAAAACATTTAGTCCCGGTTCAGATTACTAACCGGGACTAAAGGTGCCATATTATCGTGGCATGTCCTGGAGGCACCTTTAGTTCCGGTTGGTGTTACCCCGGTTCCTGACCCGGGACTAAAGGACCCCCTTTAGTTCTAGATGCTTGCTCCCGGGTGGAGAACCAAGACTAGAGAGGGTTCCCCACCGGGAGTAAAGCTCTGTTTTCACCGTGACGACGGTGCGATCATTCCTTTACTGGGACCAAAACGAAGACCTAAGTGTGTGTTTGGTTGGCGGCCTGACATGCAGCTCCTCCGCTAGCATCAATCCAGACCGTCGATGATCGAAACCAAGACTTGGGGAGCTGGCCGATAGGCAAACGGTGTTAGACGACACGACCAAACATGCCCTAAATACAATATATTTAATTGTAACGCACTTAAAAAGCAGACATGAAAACATGGTGATATACTGATATCCTTCAAAAGTCAAAACCTTGCAAATTTAGAAATGACGATATATATGGCCGAAAAAGGAAAAAGGTTTATATCAAGTAGAGCTAATTATAATGACCAAAGAGAAAGTGTGTAAATCAGAAGAAATGTGAAGGAAGGAGAATAACCTTTTCATGCAAAGGTTTCGCATGATATTAAGTCCTGGTTTGGATGCCCATGTATTCATCTCAATTCCACTTCAACACATGTGGATTAAGATGGATACACATGTATTCAAACAAGACCTAAATGTATTATGTGAACGCGCAAAACCTTCCATGGTAGAGAGAGAGCTTAAAATGATGCAAGAGATGTGATGATGCCACGATTTCAGAAGGGGGCCATGATTCTTCTAGAGGACGATGAGGCAGCCACGGACCGGATTTTTAAGAGATGTGATGATGCCACGATTTTCAGTAGGAAAATACCAACTCCGCGGCTGCGTTCTGCAGTATCAGACCACATACATTTTCCATGAGATTGAAAATGAGTGGCTACTTACTCTGGCCTCTTCCCAGAATCTAAGCCCATCAACGAAGCACAAAACGTAATCTACAGTTGATTCTGCTCAAAGCTTTCAAGAGCGAATGGAACACGTTCTTCAGAAAACTAAAAAGTAAGGGGCATGAGGTACAAAACATGTAATTAGATATGTCCCAACAGCTCACCAAACGGGGGAAAAAAAAGGGAATAACACGTGTAATGCCCGTGACAACCTCCTCGTTACGTTACAAGCAGAAAGGTACTTTCAGATGTCGATGTAACCTAATTATTAGGAACGAAACGTTTACAGAATGCTTGCTAGCCCCTCCTTAGCAGGAACAGGCCTGTTGCCGGGAAATGCATTGCGAGATACATCGACAAGAGCCTTGAAGCTGTATGGCTCGTGCATTGACAGCTCTGAGAGTACCTTCCTGTTGAGTTGGATATTCTCCTTCATTAATCCATGCATGAAATTGCCATAGTTCACCTGGACAAACAATTAAGAAGCTATAATAAGCATGGGCACTGCAGTGTCTACATTTGGAACGATTCAAAGCTCTGGCAGCTTATTCTACTTGTATGAGATGAACAAAGCTGGTGTTTTCTGAGAATTGTTTGTTTTAGCGTGACCATGAAAAGAAACTTTGGGCTAAGAATAGAAAATGAGCCTCGAATGTAAATGATGCATACCCCATGGAGGCGTGTACCAGCATTGATGCGCTCAATCCAAAGAGATCGCATGTCTCTCTTCTTGTTGCGTCGATCCCTGTATGAATATTGCAGTGCCTTTTCCACCCTCTCCCTTGCTATCCTTATGCAATTTTTCGCCCTTCCTCTGAATCCCTTAGCTAGCTTAAAAATCTTTCCCTTGTTCATTTTCAAGTTTTGGTAGTCTCACACAAAACACTCTGCCCTATATCTGCAAGATCAAGGAAAAGGTCGGGACAACGTTGGAATTCAGTAAGAACTACTCCAATGTGAGTTCAGACTATGCATAGGATCTGGCTGACATTTATTCCTAGCTAAGGATTGCACACAAGTGAACCATGTCAGAAGATCGTTTCTATAATGTTTTAATTACTACACGGTAACACAAGTTCAATTGGAATTGGAAGTATATGTCAACAGCAATAATTCAAGGGTGTATAAACATTCTTTTTAAAATACCCTTCAGGAAAATGCAAGGTTTTAGTTCAACTATCAGTCCAAAAATAAACAGAAACAATACTACCTAACTAATTTAAAGTTGAGTCCAAAGAAAGAAATTAAATCATCCACAGATTTCTATTCAAAGGAAGGCTGTACTGTGAATTTAAATCTTGAAAACCAAATACTATAACCAAATGAAACATAATCTGATACCAGAGGCAAGACAAGTGCTGGCCACTGCATACAACTCAAGACTCACATATCAAATTAATCTGACCATCAACATCAACATATTTTATGACTTGCTCAAATAGATGATTCACAGATCACAGAGGCAGTTCTAATAAAGACCAAATGTTTCAGCTCTTGCAGTCACAATGTGACTCCACAAATTCACTCTACCAGTGCTTCCACCAATTTTATAGTACTACCGATGCTTCCACCAATTCATACTACCAATGGTACAAAAGAAGGTTGCTGAGGATAGACGGATGTGGCAATCTTTTAAAGGTGTAAATTGGAACAATTGAAACAGTTGGAGTGAGTAAATTGAACCAAATATTAGTTTAGATGGTTATCTGGACATATGTCAAAATTGAGGGGAGTAATTTGGACTTTAAATAAATAACAAGGTTATGTTAAAATTGTAACGGCAGTAGCAGCCTAGCAGGAAGGCTTGCTTAGTCGGGTGGAGATACATAAGCCAACAAGTGACGGATCTCCTCTAAGTTTACACAGTTAAAAATCAAGCAGAAAATACTGCCCTCACATCATTCCTATAATCAGGACAAACGTCAGGTGAGGAATAGTTTTTGGGCAAGTACCAATTCTAGAAACAAGTACAATTGATAAAGAAGTAAAACATTCGGTTTGTAACCACTGGGACACACAGTTGTGGACCCAGGATTTACCTAATACCCGCCTTTTACCCCACGGCGAAAACTACCCAACAAAGAAAAATTTTCTAGTTGATACAACGATTGAACTACATGTTTAATAATGCAATACAATTGTTAAGAACATTACACGTGGATGTGGATAAGATGAAAATGTAAATTCAAAAAGGGACAAAAAAAACAAAGATTAAATATTGAGCAAACATTTCTAATTTGAATGTAACATTACAGTACCACCAGTACTACTACTAGGTAGTTTAGATAACTTCTTCAAACGGGAATTCAATTCTTGTGATTTTTTAGATTCATGATTGCACTTTCAATTTTCAATCCAATTAAAATAGATATGACATACAAGTCTACTATCCACAAGACTACAAGTACAAATGAATTAGATAAAGAGATTCTATTTATGCGTAGATTAGCGTTCTCCTACCAGAGGGTGAGGGATCGAGAGAAATACCAGAGTCCGGACTCCAGAGGGATTGAGGAAGGGCCGGACTCGGAGGGAGAAGGGAAACGTGGCTGCCAGCTGCCGCTCGGTTGCTCCCACCCTGCAGCGAGAGACTTGGCGAGGAGGAGGTCACCACCGCTCTGGCCGTCCGGCGGCCGGTGGCGGCGTGGCGTGGAGGCGGCGGAGGAGCCACGAGCGGACTCCCGTGCGTGCGCCGTGTGCGGGTGCGAGGAGCAGCAGCAGGTGCCCTAGTCCCTTTGTTGCTGGGCCTAATATCTGTAGACCGAAACTACATGAGGATAGGAAGTGTTACTGGACTCCGCCGCCCCTGCGACAGAGAAGAACAGTAGGTGGTTGTGGTTCAATAAGCAAGAATACCTCACAGCAGAACAGGTATGGTTGACGGATGATTTTCACGCGGCCCCTAGTTCGCAGGCAATCAAAATGGGATCCAACAATGATAAAAAAAAAAGGATCCAAAAGGAAAAACCCCACAGGATTCAACACGGAGCTCGTCGCGCGCGCGTGCAAGCGTCCAGGACTCAACGGGACGTCAGCGGCTCACGGTGCGTCGCCGGGGGGTGTTGCCAGCTGGGGCTCGTCGCCGGCAATGGATCTCGTTGCGAGTCTATACCAAATCCCCCAAACTCCGGTCTCACTCTCACAGCCACGGGGAAGGCGCAGCGGCGTAGGTGAGATTTGGACCGCAACTACAATAGCTGGAACCCGTGCCTAAACCCTGAGGCCGAGGCTAAGCCCATGCTGAGAGACAGAGAGAGGGAGGAACAGAGAGAAGAGAGAGCGGTGGAGGGATTACCTTCCTGCCAGGCGGCGGCGGTGCCAATCGATGTCAGAGAGGGCGGCGGCGGGTGGTAAACAGATGATTAGCAGTGGCGCCGCTGCGCGAGTGGGCCTCCCCACTCCGCTTCTATACGCATCATCTACCTGGGCTTCATCAGTTCATCCTCCAGTCGGGCCGTATTGTTGAGGCGGTTGCTATCGACCTTTAGCCCGTCGACAGATTGATTGGGCCTGAATTTATCACATATCACACTTTATTGGGCCATACACACCATGTAACGTGTCAATTATTTATATGCACTTTTGCTCAAAAAAAATTATTTATATGCACTGATTCCACTCCCTCAAAAAAAAAAGGATCTCAAGTGCATTTATGTTCTAAAAATTGCTAACACTCTGCTATGTGGAGAGCAGCTAAATTTTAATCTCACAAGGATAAACTAGGTTGGGATTAGAACATAATGAACCATGTTCGCTGATGCTGAAATTTGGCTTATGTTAATGCTTATGCTGAAATGTTGTGAGAGAAAAATATTGTTCCATGGCTGAAAAGTAGTTCTGAATAAGCTCAAGCGAACAGGGCCGATAATAAAAACTGGTAAACATTCGTTCTCCAAAGCAATTTCAGGCTGGTTGTGCTGAATCGCCAACTAGCCAACCATGTCCAAAGCTCAGCGTATCGCTTAGCTCTACCAGAACAATGCAAATTTACCTTGTGTCTAATGTCTCACAGCTATAATGACCTACATTATCGATTACTACACACCATTGTTCTCAGAGATCCCAGAGTTGCTTGATCTGGGCAATATGCTGTTGTCGCTAGAATACGTTGGGGGTACGAATTTGGTAAAGGAAGGCAGTGCTGCTGCTGCTGCTCAAGTGCTTGGCAAATGGACTCCGTTTCCGGCAGAGGTAGCGATATGGAAGAACCCAAAACCACACCCCTCGTCAAGCAGCGCTTTTGCCTGACGAACAAGCTACAACAGGCACCTGCAGGCTGCAGCGCAAACATCAGGTACTTCTGTAGCATATCTGGCAACTGGCATATACAAGTGAAGTGAAGGAGGCCATCAGCCCATACCATGTACCATACAGGTGAAGGGAAGGAAACAAAGTCTGTGTGCACTGCATGAGTACATGCCGTGATTTGTAATTCCTCCATATTTGTGTGAGGGAGGGGATAAATGATGAGAATCAAACTAAGTGGGCAAATGGGAATTATCCTGCCACATATGTGATCTTGTCTAAGCGACCTTCCTATTTGACTATCTTCTATGCTGATCACAAGTCCAGTGATCAGGAAGCTAGCACCAACATTACAGTTTACATAATGGACAGATTAATTTGTGCTGTTGGGATTAACTGTTGGTATCCAGCAACTGGCCAAATTAAATGACACATGTTCCTTTTATTATGTCTGTGTTGGAATGCTACGAACCATTCATCGTGTCAAATAGGTGGCGTTGCAAGTCCATAGCCTTCCACTTGAAGTCTGTATTTTCAGTTTAATCTCCCAGATGGATTGTAAAATAAAATTTCTATTCAACAACCCTATTTGTAGTTTTGTACCAATGCAAATATCAATTACAGCAACTAACCAAAGAAAGCCTTCAGTAACTGGGACTCTCGAAACAATTCCATCATGCTGCAAACCACAGTAGTATTCTTCCTTGAAGATGGATGATCCAAACCCCATCTTTGATGTGTCACAGCTAAAAAATATATTAGGGCTTTGGATGCAGTAGTGTTGTTTAACCAGTCTCAGCACGACGACCTAAGCCCCTGTGAAGATTGATACCGAGATACATCAAGGAACGACTGCATGCTTAATGTGTTCCATTTGTGTCCCAAAATAAAACCATGCCCTAGAGAACAAACATTTTGGCAACCATGGACAACCCACATCAAACAAACAGAAATTTGGTCGCTTTCATGGGCTCGCGTGAGGGCAAGGAAACCCGAAAAAAAAGTAGGTGCCAAAGTTCAAACTGGACAAATATTAAATTCGGTGTTCATTGAAACAGAATATTGAACAGATGCAAGCTACCAGTTTTCATATTTCATCATCCTAATATGGTATGGTCTATTGACCAAAGTACTGGACTGAGGTGAACGTGCAGCAGAACTACATTCTGCCACAATTGAAGCTAGGGCAGATAGGTCCCTTGGACAAACCAAGGCGAACCTCCATTCCGTGGTGCATGTCATGTTGACGGAAACTGTCAGAATCTTGAGGCACTGCAAGCCAACAGAAAAAGGAAATTAGCACAACTCAAAGACAATTCTGGCAATAGGAAAAATACCCACATACTACAAAGGGGGGAAAAGTTCAGTGCTATACTTTAATTGCGAATGTCTGACCAAAATATACATAGATAAAATACTATAAAGCAGTAAGCACAAATGACCACTGACAAATGAAACACAAGATTTTATCACTTATCAAAGATGCTGATCCTAACTACAAAGAAAGTTATTGTAGGCTCATAGCTATGAAAGATAAGCTCAGGTCAGACTGTCACAAAGCATGTAACACTTTTTCCTAGTACATACATACATTAAATCAAGTAAAACAATAGCAAACAATCATGTAATCTGAAGGCTCTTGAATTGATGACCTCTCCAACTTAACTTACTGATAACCTCTCCAAGACTCAAAGTTCATCCAACAGCTATATAATTGGTTTGGTAAATTTACTACTCCTGATTTATAGGAACTCCTAACTTTCAATTAAGCCGGATAAATTAGTTTTACTTCAAAGGGCCTTCCTGAGTACAACAAAATTAGTGCGAATTATAGAAGGTTAAGATGATTAAAAACAACAGCACTCTCTGGCTAAGAATATTAAGGTGGTCATAAACTATTGCGAAAATGCTTATACATGTGATAGAGAAGGAAATGACACATCAATAACAAATGATAGAATGTCTTACTGTTAAGATAATCTTCAAATCCAAAATCATCCAGGGAACCTGTCAGTGCCTCATATCCAAGCAGAGATGACGGCAAAGCACCAGGGGGCCTTTGGAACCTGGCATCACAGAATATCCATCAGCAAGGCATCAAGAGAGCTAAACTGGTTAATCACCAAGAAAACAATTTAAGCTAAATGTCCTAAGTTGTCGACAGATGAAGGTAAATGAAATAAAAGGCGCACTCCTATTTCCTTAGTTGCCTCCCTCTTTTGTCCATTCACAGTTGGCGTGAGAACTAAGGACCAGATGAACACAAACAATTGCTGAATTGCAACATATGATTGCACATTGAAGCAGAGAAAGGTCTAGACATTCAGAGACCCATTTTATAGTGAATATCAAGTTATCAACCAAACGTGCGTATTTTATCTGTGAGAAAGTGGTACTTACGATACTAAGACTTAACAGAAAACCTCACACACAAAATGAAGCTATTCAAAAGTACTGTTATACTTACTGCTATATTGTGATCTGTATGAATCTACTTACTGCTATACTAATACCGAAGTACTCCCTCCGTTCCAAATTATAAGACGTTTTGGCTTTTCTAGATACATTGTTTTTGCTATGTATCTAGACATAATGTATATCTAAGTGCATAGCAAAATCTATGTATCTAAAAATGCTAAAACGTCTTATAATTTGGAATGAATGGAGTACTAAATATGCAATTAACATCAGAACAGCTGTACACAATACATGCATTAACACAATTTTATTCTTAAGCTACCCAACCTACAACGCAAGTAATCAAATCAAATTTCTTTGGATGCCAACAAACATGGGTGCAGCAAAGTGTGCCGACCTTCCTAGTATGTGACTATGTATATCATGAGGAAGGTAACAAAGCTTCAGGAATTCACCTAAACTTCCCTCGGGACTGTCAATTCCAGCAGCCAGATGAGCATTTTTTTAGTGCTCCCATCAACCACTAACTACTTCCTAAATTGAATTCGAACGAATTGATGGAAGGAAAATTTATTTTCCGGTAAGAACAGCCGCAAAGGGGAAAGTGAAGAACCTGGAGAGGATTTGGGCATCGAGATCCTTGCGAATGTTGAGAGCGGATCCGTAGATGGCATCTGTCCCGAACTTCTTCTTGTCCGCCCAGAACTTGGTCTCCTGTACGGGGGGCGCGCGTCCCACCCAAACATGGATCCCAGGCTCAGCGTTAGGGTTTCGAGGGCACGGACAAAGGGAAACGGAGGAGGGCGACGAATCCTTACCGATTGGATGGTGGACTGGAGCGGGTGCGGCGGCGCGAGGTCGGCCTTCACGCCGGCGTTCATGCCGAAGCGGAGGGTGTCGTGGATCTCGCCGATCTCCCTCTTCATGCTGCTGCTCTGCATCGTCGATGCTCTCCGCAAGACCGCAACTCCGCCTCTCACGCTAGAACTATTTGCCTTCTTTCTTTGCGGGGAAGAAAGGAAGCTCAAGTCTCAGGCTTCGGGCTTGGGTTGTTTAGTTTGTAAAATTTTTTGCGAAATGGTACGGCCGTATTTTCGTTGACATTTGACAACTAGTGTCTAATCATAGTTTAATTAGGCTTAAAAGATTTTATCTCGTAAATTTCGTCTAAACTGTGTAATTAGTTTTATTTTTTATTTATATTTAATGCTTCATGCATGCGTCTAAAAATTCGATGTGACGGAAAATCTTGAATTTTTTTGTAAAATGAAGTGAAACTAAACGGTACCTTGATTTAGGGTTGTTCGGCCGGTACCGAAGCCGACCGACAAGCCGGACGAAGCTATTTTTGTCGTTACACACAAATATTATACATTCTAACTGATATGTTCAAACAAATAGACCTATTAACAGGTCGCCCTAAAAAAGTCTACATTACCTTTCGGTTTCTGTGAAAATCTATTTTTCCTCCTCAACTCCGAAACCAAAAAAACACCTCCTGAATTTTTAAAACCGTTCATTTTACCTCCCTGACGGGTTATAAGCGATTTTTAAAGACGGTTTTATCTTTTTCTTTTTTATTTATTTCAGCTGAATTTTCGAAAAATCATAGTAAATCATTGAAAAATAATAAAATAAAAAATTCAATTTTGTTGGACTCCACGTGAGTAGATCTATATAGTAAACATATAATATAGTATGCTTTACTACAAATGTTTTGCTGTAGCTTTATTAGATCTACGATTTTCTGTAATTAATTCATAGCCGCAGTTTCTATAATCCAATTATAATGAAATTTTTATGATGAGTTTATTATTGTATGCTTGAACTTTAATAAAAAATTATATTCATTGGATCATGTATAGCTTAGTTATAGATTTATAAATATGGTTAAACTATTTATAAATTTATAACTAAGTTATACATGATTTAATGAGTATGAAATTTTTACTATAGTTCAAGTACAATAATTAGTCCACAAGAAAAATTTCACCATAATTAGATTATAAAAACTACACCTATAAATTAATTATAGAAAATCATAGATCTAAAGCTACAGCAAATAAATTTATACTAAATCATATCATATTATATGTTCATTATGTAGAAATACTCAAATGGAGTCCAACAAAATTAACTTTTTTATTTTAAGATTTTTCAGTGATTTACCATGCTTTTCAAAGATTCAGCTGAAATAAATAAAAAAGACAAAAAAGACAACCACATTTAAAAATCGCTTATAACCGATCAGGGAGTTAAAAGTAATGGTTTTAAAATTCTAGGGAAGTGGTTTACCTAGTTGTAAGATTGAGATGGCGGACTAGAGGGGGGTGAATAGTTCTTTCTAAAATTAATCGCGTCGCCTAACCGAAATAAGTGCGAAATTAAAACTATCGATTTAGCCAAGACTACACCTCTCTATTTATGTTCTCTAGCATCTTCCAAAGATACTAATTAAGCAATAAAGGTACCGGGCTAGCTAGAGCCCACCTAACCAATTCTAGAAATAAGGTCACATAAACCTATGCCACTAGTACTTTAAGTAAGGGAGCTCCTACACAAGCTAGTAAGCAAAAGCACAAAGCCACCTAAACTCACTAGCAATGCTCAATAACAAGGCAACCAATGTCAAATTAGAGAGCGCAAATACTTAACTACACAAACTAAGCAATGTGACTAATAAGGTTACACAAACTAAATTAGCCACGTAAGGGAGCTACTTCTATGCTACATAAGCAAGAATGTAACTAGTAAGCTACACAAGCTAACTAATTACAAGAGCAACTACACAAGCACAATGTAAATGAAATATAAATACAAGCTTCTGAAAGGGGATTGCAAATCAACGGGAAGAACAAGGTTGACATGGTGATTTTTCTCCTGAGGTTCATGTGCTTGCCAACACGCTAGTCCCCGTTGTGTCGACCGCTCACTTGGTGGTTCGGCGGCTAATTAGCATCACCCGCCAAGCCCGCACGTCGGGCACCGCAAGAACCTACCCCGAAAGTGAGGGTACCTCAATGACACGTTCAACTAGAGTTGCTCTTCGCGGCTCCCGCGGGGCGAGCACAATGCCCCTCACAAAGCTCTTCTCCGGAGCACCGCACAAGCTTCTTACGGGCTTCGACGGAGACCACCACCAAGCCATCTAGGAGGTGGCAACCTCCAAGAGTAACAAGCACCATCGGCTTGCAACTCGATCACCTAGTGTCACTCGATGCAACCTCACGATGCAATCGCACTAGAATCGCTCTCTCACACAATCGGATGATCACTATCAAGCATATGTGAGATGAAGGGCTCCCAAGCACTACTACACAAACCACCAAGACTCTAGTGTGCTCAGCTACCGGCCCAAGACCGACCATGACTTCTATTTATAACTCCACGAACAAATAGAGCCGTTACTCCTTCACTGGACAAAAGTCAAGACGACCGGACGCTCCGGTCCGATCGATCGGACGCTGGACCTCAGTGTCCGGTCGTGCGATGCACGCCACGTGTCCCCTTCTTCAAACGCTGTTCGCTGGATCTCAACGGTCATCTATTGACCAGACGCTCCAGCTTGAACTGACCGGACGCAGCAACTCCAGCGTCCGATCGTTTTCAGTAAGGTACCGGATATGACCGGACGCGTCCGGTCGGTCGCGATCGGACGCAGCACCAGCGTCCGGTCACTCTCCAGCTTCTCTACTCTGCCTGTGTCATCATACGTCACCCTGACCGGACGCACCCTGCCAGCGTCCGGTCGAAGACCGACGCTTGCACGCTCTCTACCGCCACTGATCGGACGCAGTACCCCAGCGTCCGGTCACCACGTGACCAGCGTCCGGTCCACTCTGTGAGACCCTGTCTTTTCTGTATAGGGCGTCGGTGGCACCATCGGATTTCCGCACTCTACGGATGGACATTCCGCCGGTGGAATTTCTAACCCTTCTCGCCTCCGTTTCATCGCCGAGTTGATTCACATCAACTCCAACTTCATCTCATTTATAAAAGTGTCAACACCACTAAGTATACACCACCATGTGTATGTGTGTTAGCATTTTCACAATCATTTTTCAAAGGATTAGCCACTCAACTTGCCACGCCACTCAATCCTAGCGACGATGCAAAGTTAGATCACTCGAGTGGCACTAGATGACCGATATGCAAACAAGTTTGCTCCTCTTGATAGTACGGCCATCTATCCTAAACTCGATCATCAACTTCTCTACACACCTATGACCGGTGAAATAAAATACCCTAGGTTATACCTTTGCCTTGCGCATTCCATTCCATCTCCTACAATGTCGATGCAACACATGCACCAACATGATCAACAATGATATGATCCACTTCATATCATCATGTGATCATATTGGCTCATCGATCTTGACTTCACTTGCTTTTTACCGTTGCCTTCGTTCATCTGTGCCAAGTCTTGCTCAAGCTTACCGCCACGCGGTCCATTGCTCCAAAGCCTCCGACTTGTCCTTAACGCTTGCGACCGGTCCATCAAGCCAAGTCTTGTCTTGATCTTCTCCACCTTGATCACATGACTCAATGCCATGTCTCATGTGCAATAAGCTCCTTCATCATCACATGTGTGAGCTTTGCAACATCTCCGAGCCATTTTCACCTTCATGGCATATGTTGCTCACACATATGTATCTGTGGACTAATCACCTGTGTATCTCATATAAACATAATTAGTCCACCTAGGTTGTCACTCAATTACCAAAACCACACAAGGTCCTTTCACCAGTTTTAGAGTTTAGGGAGGAAAAACAGACTTTCCAAAAGTTGAGAGAAATAATGTGAACTTTTAAAAAAAAAAATCTTCGTTTTGTTGGGCCGGCCCAACTGCGATCGGCGCGTTCCGAGTCCAATAGACTACGCGGCGGCCGGTAGCTGGTAGCCGGCGCCTGCCCTGGTGCCGGACCACCGCTGGCGGCTGCCGTCGACGATGAGCGACGGCGACAGGTAGACAGAGGAGGGCGGTACGGCAGACTGAGGGTGAGGCGCTGTCACCGGCGAGCTGGAGCATCCGAGCATGGTCCTGACACCCCAGGGCCCAGGCGGCTCCGCCACTTCTCCGATGCTGGCGGGGCTTGGGAGCTTTTCCCGCGGCTGGAGGCAACCTGGGGAAGGAGATGGGGAAGACGTACGGTCCGGCCCTGCTGGGCTGCCACAATGAAGTGATGGCGTAGTCCCGTGCCAGTGTGCCACAAGAAGCAAGCCACTCTCTGAAGTCTGAACTGGTCCGTTCCTACTCACTGTTCCCTGCTGCTATCAACCCCTTCTATGCATAATGCATCTGTCTCCACCATCTCTTCAATAAAAAAGAAGGCGACCTATTGAATATGGGCTATCATAATGGAGGTCTAGTAAATATGAGGTTGGTGTCTTTTAATTATCTTTATTTATCCTTAACCAAAGCATCCAGTTAGTAAATAAATAATATCATTATCCTATTTAGTTCCATACATATCCAAATTTTGGCTAATATGAACATTAGTTATATTGTCATTCATGGATTAATGGCATGCTTGCAATTTGGCAAGGAATTTTAAGAATTCAAAAATTTGCTTAGCCTGACTTCATACAAATTGAAAAAGAAAACCAAACTGCAGTTCATATATGACAGTGCCTGCCCCTATTCGTCTAAGATTTTGGTTCCACACTTCTTGAGCCATGCTACAGTCTACAAATGTACTATTTAATTAGTTGTAATGGAATTCCACCCTCATTTGTATTCTGACATTATTCATATAAGTAGGAGCTTTAGATATTCCTGTTGGCATCATGTTCAGCTTAAAATTGTCTCCTATTTATGAAAATTTGAGTCCAATAACTTACATGGATCTAGGAAGGCCTTGGGGGGAAAGTATTAAGCTGTACTCTTAAACGGACAGGATAAAAAAAACTTGAAAAACTGTACTCTTGCTGTCCTTTTATGACATTGTCACATATAGTATCAAAACTGTATCACTATAAGCTACTCTCTCATTTCTCATTTATATTCATGAGATTGGGAACAAAAAGATTGATGTAATTACTAGATTCTAACAAAGTTCTTTCTGTATGTCATATTTTTCTAAATTTACACTTAACAGTATCATGTCTCACAATCATCCCACTAGAACTAGATCCACGAGAATCAATTTGTTGTTTCTTTCTAATGCAGTGCTTCACATCAAAATTCAAGGAAGAAGTAAGACAAGCAAGAGGTGCTCAAGGTAAATATCTGCTGCATATGGTAAACTAGTCGTCTGCTTTTGTTGTCCTGTACGAAATAGTACTGCATCCAGAGGCTAGAGTGAGAGTTATCATGCATGTTCTCACATAAGCCTTCTTGTTTACGGTGTTCATTTCCAGCTAACTGAATGTACCTGCTTCTAAATTCAAATAAAACAGGGAGAAGTACACTGTGGTTTTCCTTTCGATACGATGCAGCTAAATAGTGTATGTGACTATCAATACCAAATGAGGCTATTCAAAAGGGAGTCTATATGTATCGCAAGTCAATGTTTCTGTTCATATTCCACAAGAAAAGAGATGTTCCCGTACAGGAGTACACCGATACCTTCATTGGCTTTGAACCAGAGGACAACAAATTTGCACTTAGAACTGACATACATTATGTTCACTAACAACCAAAATTTTGTTTATGGCATGGTTGTTTCAGTATGCTACTATTATTTTGTGTTGCACAATATATGTATAGCTACTCGATAAGAAAGTTAGCGACGGATATGTTTCTCCCTTCATATGAACTGAGAAAGCATTTTCATTTCCTGTACCGTCTAATGTGCTAACAAGTGCACTCTTGTTCATCATATAAACTGGCCTGCTCTACGAAGGGTGCGGCAAAGCCACAAGCGGAATCGGATCAATCCTGGTCCCGCATAATCTCCTGGGTCTGGTTACACTTGTTGGAGATGCTGCCGCAGTATCTTTTGTCTTTGGACCAACAAATGTAATAACCAGATACAATTTCGAAGCAGATGCACAATCAAACACCCATACTAGAGTCGATTATCACTAATGCCTCGAGCTAACTCCCCTCCGTAGTGATTGACGAGCGACGCAAGGGGTAGATGTTCTTCCCCTTAGGTAAGGTTGTCTAAACCGAGCAAAGCTAAATCCATATTATCACACACACAGTTCCTGTTAGAACCATTCACTAGAGGCTGCCTCATAATCAGAATCTGTTCACTTGCGATAAAGAATGTCACATTAATTGACCATTCCTACTCAGTAAGGTCAGCAAAGGCATGCGACCAGACGATAATAAGCTTCCAGCCGGCATGACTGAGTTGCTACCCCTTCCTTGCTCTGGATGGTTATCAGTAATGCTTGACAGATAGTAACTTCTGGTTGAACCGAGAGGTCCTGAGCTTGTGCTTACTCTTGATTCTGATTGAGTAAAGAAGTCAAAGCACCTTACTTGCACAGTCCCATTACTGTTCACGGTTGTGTCCACAAGTGCCACGTGCAACGGGATGCCAAGTTCAAAGGATAGGGCCCTCATTTGTAGAAAGCCAGCTTCAGCGCCAAGGGACGCACTTTTTCAGTGCAAAACTGTTATCAAAGCCACAAATGCAGAATAGTGAGTGCGCTTTGTAAATGAGAAACATAGTATTGCCGTATTTTTTTTTAAACAAATCAGGCAGGAGAGCTGCCGATTATATTAAAAAGGAGAAATCCAGACTGGGCAATACAACGAAGTATCAACAATCCCCAACGATGACGACGAAGGCAACAACTACAACAAAAAAAGCAAGCAACCCAAAGCACCCACCAAGGTTAACAACCACCACAACAACAAAATAACCTAACAACAACAGGAGTAAGGCTTGACAACATCAGTGCAGTCTAGCGAAAAGGCAAAGAGATCCCCGCTACAACCTCCCAGAAAGCACGACCTTCTGTACGCATGAGCGACTCGAGGAGATCCGGTGGCAACAATTCTTTCATGCATTCTGCATATTCTAGGATTGCATTCTCATTGAGCTTCCCGTCATTTGTAATAATCCCCAGGTCTTTTAGAACTTTGTTCTTGGCAAGGCGGGTGCTTCGCCGAACCGATGATTTCTCATAAGATTTGCGTCAGCGTCTTATCGCTGGTGTCATCAGTGGTGGTGCGTGTACAGGAGGGCCTGTACAATCTTCGATCTTCAAATCGATGGTGTCCACATCCTCCTTTGGTGGATCATTTGGTGCCTTGGGCTCTTCTATCCTGATATCATCAATAGACTGAGTGGATCCATCTGCTGCGGTGATGGCAACAATAGGGTCCTCAGTTATCCTATCTGTGTCTATCTCATCTTCGTCTTCGTCGGATGCATCTTCCACCATAACAATATCTTCAGAAGACACATCATGTTCCATGGCCAAATTCAATGGAGATCCCATGTGCAGCAAAACAGAGTTAGCTACGGCTCTGATGCTCTCTCAACGATGATAGGAGGGTCACAAATCTTAGTGGTTGATTGCCCAGCAACATTTGCAGTGGTAAGTTCTCCGGTGGAAATAACAGCTTGGAGCAACGTTTGCTCCCTTGATCGCCCTTGGTTTTCCTGCAATTGCTCATTTTGCTTCATACAGCCTTTTCGTTTGGCTGTGGCTTGTCGTAAACGATCGTAAATTTTCAGCCGAAACAGTATTTTTCTCTCACACAAACCAGCCAGCAGTACTTCTTCACGAACCAGCAACAAAACGAACCAGCCAACCGAACAGGCCAATAGATGTTGGCATCATGTCCGCAGCATTGGTGACAGGAAGATCTCGACTGGCTGGGGCCGCCTTGGTAATCAACTTCTCATCAGGTGCCATGAGATCCCTAGTCGGCGTGCAAGCAGTCAAGAAAGATGGAGCCGAAAGAAGGTCGAACTGGAGAACAAGGACCAAAACGATCAGCCATATCTGTAATAAAGGGATCCTTGTTTGGTGGCTCTACACGTTCCAAGTGGTTGGCCATCCGTGCAAGCCACAACTTGATGGTCGAGGCCTCAGCCTTGAGTGGGTGCACCACCTCCTCAAGCATCTCTGGCGCGACAATGACAACCACACGTAGCACATCGAGGACGATGATTGGTCGAAGTCGACGATGGACCATGATGCCCATTTGGTGGAGACGAAGCCACAACATCTGCCCAGCTCCGAGCATCATGGAGACAATTACGCTGGGAAGGGGAGCCAGGTCTCTGTTCAGCCGAGGGGGATCGGAGGTGGCACTGTCGCTCCTTATGCCCAGGACGACGACATCGGATGCAACGGAAGGAGTCCCGGCAGGAGCTCACCTAGTGATTACGGGCAAGACAACGGTAACATCTACCACGAGCCCATGATTTGAAGGCAAGGCTGCGATCCGCCCGCGACGTGGATGATAGAGACGACGTCGGCTGCACGAAGTGGCCGGACGATGAGGTGTGTGTAGGCTGACCCTCCACACAGGGCGCCGAAGGCTTGGAGCACGGCGGACAGGGGGACGACATGACTCCGCACATGCCGGCTGCGAGTGTTTGGGTTGGACTTAGAGGATGACGGCGGGTGCCTGTGCTACGGATCACAACCTGGACGGACTGCCCCTATGTTGTAGGGGGCACCTCGACGGAGGGAGGCAGGGCCTACATGCCGGAGATCTGTTGGGGCTCCGTAGCCGGCGATGACAGCTTTCTGGCCAGGGATTGGAACCAGCGACGAGATCTCCCCAGTCCCAGCCTCCTTCCTCTGATCCACAGCAAGGGGAACTCGTAAGGAGTCCAGCCGCTGCAGCTCGCAGTCGCAGACACACGCGGAGACGGCGGCCTGCTGAGGGCAGCGGATCTGGGGGCAGACTACTCCGATCTGAGGGCGGCAGACTTGGGGGGGGGCGGCAGCGGACCTGCAGGCGGCGGCCGGCGGAGGACCTGGAGGCGGCGGCGGCGGTGGAGAGCCTCAGATGGAACCTTCTTCCTCTCCAACAGCGTCGTCCATGACTGATGAGCAGGTTCGGTCCTCCAGCGACACAGGGCGGAGCCGCGGAGGGCGTTGCTCTGCCAGCGCCGGCGGCGTGGGCGCACAGCCTGCGTCCCTGCGCGACCACGCGGGACGGGGCGCGGCAGTGCGGCTATGATGAAGAATTGAAGACCAAACAGAAGGGAGTAGTATTGCCGTATTGGTTAGCTTGGTTCTGACAGTATTAACCAAACAAAAAGGTTGACCACGTTTTATTTCTAGGGCTCGTATATTGCCGCAAGGCTAACTTAGAAAGCAAGCACGTCATTAATAAAATCAGAAATACTATACAACACATATATATTTTAACATAAAAACATATGGATTTTTTTATTTCTCTCCTCTCTCCCAGGTACGCGATCACTGCCTGATGATAGCTGAGCAAAAGTTGGCGGCACGTACGCGTAGGCGTGGCGTTGACGCCAGCAGAGCAGATCCTCTTGCGCTGCGGCTCCGGCGTCGTGCAGTAGTAGTCTACAAGTAGTAGAGCAGCAGCTCGTCGGTGGAATACGACGTGGTTGGTCTGAACATTTGTCCTGATCGATCGAACGATCTCCGCCGAGTTGTCAGCGCCGAATGTTCTGCGGATTTGTTATCTGTCCTTCCATAAAAAAAATTATGATATGTGATATGTGATCTGTGGAGGCTGAAGACCGGAGGTAGAAGAGAGGTGGAGGTTGTTGGATGTTAATCCTATGGTGCAAAAAAATTCATACGTTAAAACTATATAAAACACATGATTGTGTAGTAGACAAACTTCTAATGAAATATGATTTGTTACAGCACCATAAATGAAGAATAATCAACTACTTAAAATTCTATGGTACTACAGTTTATTTAAGACTTATCTTCAAGAGAAACACGCATTACATTTTTTTTTTCTAGAATACCCACGTGAATCGTGTATCAGTGCATTAATAAGAGAAATTTAAAGTAAAACACACTTTAGAAACACCCTTACACCTCTACGAAGTTACATACACACCACAGGAACAAGAGAACAACCAAACATGAATACCCAGAGAACTAAGATGAAGACCGCAGCTAGCTGCAGGAAAGCCCCTAGCCCCAGCCATAAAACAGAGCTCAGCCTCATCCCCACTCATCAGAGTACTTACGACCCTTTGAACAAATACACATTACATAATCTCTATGGTTCAGGCCATGGGGTACCAGAACTCTTTTGGCAACCACTCCCACATGATTATTTTGTGCATAACTGGATAAGCATATCACTAGGAAAAGTCAGGATATGATGATCAGGCAATAAAAATTCATGCTTTTGTAAGCTGGGATAATACTTACAGAAACAACACTTGAGAAAAACGCTTCAGGGTCTGAGAAGTACGCATTATTCCATTGTAGACGACAGAAATTCTTTCTGGACTTTGCCACACATTTCATTAAGCGAGTGACCCCAGCTTGACTACCTTGCATTTGCCCAAGGTTTTCCTGATTACAAGCTAAGCATGTTAAGATTTTATGCAGAAGAAAAAAGCAACAACGTCGTCATGAACAATATAACTGAGATAGTTACCAAGTATGAGAAAAGGAAAACTCTGTAAAAACATGACCCATCTATTTGCATTTGTCTGATGCACACATAATGTTCACTAAGTATCTGCATAAAGAATGACTTTTAGGTCTGCACAAAGGATTTAACAATGATGATGTTTCTAGAGTGAAGCTTAGGTACAAACAAACCTTCAATTTTTGCTGGATGATAGAATTTTTTGCAGCTTCACGAAGCAAAACAGATAGTGGCTCCTATGATTGTAAGAGTTAGAAACTTAGAATCACTGGCATAATAGTTGATTTATAAGATTTAAACTACTATATTAAACTGCTTGCACTAAACATCATGAATCCATAACAGGGTCTCTAGTAGCCAAGCTTTCAACATTGTTTGAGGCACACTGAACTTTTTGTTTGACGTTCATGATATTTTAACTCTGCAAATGCTGTTGTTTACCACATGGTGCATATATCTGTTCATGGCAATATTTAGGTTAAATTTTTTTCAGGACATAAAAATAAGATTTATTTTAGTGAGAAAGACAAAATCTTTGTTTTTAGGTAACATATATTTAAAAAAAACCACTAGTGGAATGTTTAAGCCGTGACTTGGGATGACTCAATGAATGGGTAACTATCCAAGATGATTCTGCATGATATAACCTAAACATTATTCATTAGTTGCAAAGTACATCAATTTGCAAACAGTTCAATGAAAGTTTAGTGTATATCATCATCACATGCTATATTGCTATTGAAGAGGAAAGCTTATCTACAAACACAATAAACAGGGTATGATCGGAGTTAAGGACATCACAGGTATTCAACGGAGAACATTTTACAAAGGTAACACTTCTGAATACTTAGTGCACGTGATAGTCACTGATGATGATATGAAATTTCATGGCAGACCATTGCATTGAGCACAAAAAAAAACTTCATTCTGAAGCAAAAACAATTCAAGGAATAAACAAGTGAATCCACTTGAGTAACTTATGAAGCCACAACATTTATACCTGACATCCTACTATCCTAGTGCCCTCTAAAGAGGTTATGGGATTTCAAAGGGGAAGACTGTCATGGTACTCAGGGAAAAGAAAAAGATCTATTTAACCCTCTCACCTTTTACACCGGGACTACTCCACTCCCTAAACTTTAAAATCGTCTAACAAACACATTAAAGTTTCACGTACCGTTTAATTAACCCCTGGATGGTTTTGGCACCTGGTTTTGCTTACCTGGCACTCCAACATGGCAGCAAAAGAGACTCATGTGGCGGGGCCCAGCTGTCAGTCCCCTTCGCACCCAAATACAGGCGCCTTGACCCAGCGGCGGCCTCCTAGCTTGCGCAGGCGCGCACGGCGCAAGAGCGGCGGCAGCGAGAGGCTGTGCCGGCCCGTAGCGGCGGTAGCAGCGGCCAAATGAGGCTGTGTCGCGAGCAGAGCCGCAGTGGAGACGAGGCTCCGTTCCGGCGTGCCGGCGTCGAGGCGAGGCGGTGAGGTGCGGGCAACCCGTCCCTCCGGCGGCGAGGCGTATTCCTGTCCCACCGAATCTTGCCGCCGCCATCGCAGGAGGGGCAATGAGCAGAGTAGATACGCAGGGAGCAGTTGGAGCCTAGAGGAAGCCTTGATACGCACTCACTAGTAGAGAAACGGACTATAGTCCTGGTTCTCAAACCCCTTTAATCCCGGTTTTAGAACCGGGACTACGCAATCGGGACTAAAGGTTCTCATTTTTTGTCCCGGTTCCTCCAACCGGGAGTAGAAGTGTTTATTGGATAAAAAAAAAGTTGCAGTTGTGGAGATTCGAACGCACGCGTTACCATCTCACCTACCACCACACATCTAACTTAGATATGATACACTTTTCTTTTAAATTCAGTTTGGAGACACCTTTAGTCCGGGTTTGAGACATAAACCGGGACTAAAGGTACCTTTAGTCTAGGTTCATGTCTCAAACCGGGACTAAAAGTCACACTTTTAGTCCGGGTTCATGTCTCAAACCGGGACTAAAGATTCTCGCACTGACGTGTCTCTGACACACCTCGGTAACCGTTGGGCAGGGACCTCCAGTCCCGGGTGAAGCTACCAACCGGAACTAAAGGTTTCTCTAGTCCTAGGCGCGAAAAATATCGGGACTAAAACCAAATTTCAAAGTGGATCAAAGATCGTTTATCTACTAGGGCCACCGTGGCCGGAGGCCCGACCAAGCGGTCCAAGCCTGCGGTCAGGGGCAGTGGGCGGCTGCTGCAGCCAGGGGTGGCGGGCGACGGCTTTGGCCAGGACCGGCGCACACTTGGCGGCTGCGGCAGGCGGTGGTGCTCGGGGCTCAGACCTCGGCGCGTCGTCTGGGAGCCGCTCCACGGCGGCAAAGAGCTCCGTGAGACCCAACAGCTCGGTGCCGCGCTCCACACCGCAGAAGTCGAGGGCCCAGAACTATATCTTAGGCTGGTCGCAGGGCAGCGTGCACGTGCATGGTAAGGAGCGACGACGGCGGGACGATGGCGCCGCAGTACACGAAGGCCCACAGCTCCAGTGACGGCCTCGCCACGTCCGCGGACAAGGTTGCGACCCGGCGGGATGTTTTTGGCGTCAAATAGTTCGCGGAGGCGGTGAAGTCCCGTGGCTTCTTGATCTTTGTCTGGGAGTCTGGGAGGCGCTGCAGGACGTGACACTCATGATCCTTGCCGCGTGCGCGTTCGTCCCGCTCATCGTCGGCATCGCCACGGAGGGATGGCCCAAGGGCTCCACGTACAAATACGTTGCCATCGTAACTTGACTCCATGCATGCACAGTCGGGCAGCTCTAACCTGGCTCTCAGGCTTGCTCATGTAGTTCTAAATAGCGGGCCAAGGTGTTTAGCGGTGTATCTCTAAATCAGCTAATAGTGAAGCTAAATCAGGCTATAGCGGGATATAGCGGCTAAATTGTACATGAACATAAATAGCATCATCCTGTCTTAAAAAGCTACAGCAGGTTATAGCGACAGCTATAGCGGTAGATTTAAAACTTTATGCCTCATGGTCCTCGTCGCCGCACCGCTATTCTGCCTCCTCCTCGTTGCCAACAGCAAGAAGCCCGCTAGTGCGGCTGCTCCCACGCCGCGCCGCGACGGCCGAGGCTGCCGCTGCTGCCGTCGTCGCGGCGCCTCCTGGCCCGCTGCTGGGCCAACTGCACCTCGCCACCTCCTGTGTGCGCTGTCGCACCGCGCGCCGCCTGCACCTCCTGGGCGCTCTGCGTCCCTGGCGCGCGCTGGCGTCCCTGGAATGCGTAAACAGCAGCAAGCGGGAGGAAGAAGAAGCACAGAGGAAGAAGAAAGACAAGTAGATCGAAGAGGTTCCTGGGAAGCGCCGCCGCCGCCGCCGTCGACTTCAGGGGGGCAACGCTTCGAGTTGCGGCCGTTCAGCTCCGGCAGGTGGATGTACGTGTACCTGGGCTCGGGCTCCCCTTTCTATCACGCGTGGCATATCAATGGGAGCAAGCTTGGACTTCCACGTTGGCAAAACCAGGATGCAAAACCGCTAGGAGGGATTAATTAAATGCCTGGTTTAGAGTAGTTTAGGGTGTTGAATATATGGTTTTATAGTTCATGGGTGAAATAGACACATGGGCAAAGGTAAGAAGGTTACGTAGACTTTTTGCTCAGGGAAAAGGTTATTGTTTGGCGGACGGAGGTATGTCCTCTTGCCATCTAGCAGCTGTTGCCAATTGTGGTGCAGTGAAAAATAATCCTTTGTGATGAGCGGTTCACAATTTTGCCGGCCAATAAAGTAAGGGAGATCTTGTGGATCACTCAAGAACTGAGACAGTTTCTGTAGATCACTCAAGAACAGAGAACCATATCCATTTCTTTCATCCTCGTCCAGAAGCTCGTCATCAAAGTCATCAAAATCCTAGTAAGTTAAAATTACAATCATTTAGTAGTTCATATTTATAGCAAGGGGACACAAAAAAATCCAAATAGTGTGCTTAACAAATACAAGTTTTCTTTTCACGAAATACCAAGTAAAAACCAAGCCGAATCTGCAAGTGGGTCAAATCCCTCAAGGAAACCCAGTTCATCAAAACGGACAAGGAACTAATCTGGAAATTATAGAAGAACATGGTTTTGAATAAAGCGACAAGAAATGTTACTTTAAGAATTAACGAACCATGTGGCCGTTTGACATTCAAAAAAAAAAGATTTTTTTTAAAACTTCAAAAGGCAAGAATCAGGCCGGAACTCGCAAAAGGCTCCGCACACCCATTCGGTATCTGTACGGCTTCCCGCGCTGGAGCACAGAGCGTGGGGGTGCTTGTACTCGGACCCCATCGCCCTCTTTCCTGGATGCCTTTTCTGCCCTTCGTTTTTGCAGTTTATCCCCTGATTTTGTATGAAATGTTGATATGCGACTTCTTGCTCCGTGAGAAGTTGGCATGTATCGGAGAATTTACCGGTGGATAGGGATTCACGTTCACCAAAAAAATTGGGTGAAAAAACTGGGCTATACGTTTTAAGAGAAGGTTACGGTCATTTGGATTCATAGAACTAACAAACAACTAGTTAGCTAATTTTTAAGTTTATAATGATCCAAACATGCAGACTAATTGTTAGTCCACTAGTCATGAACTAGTGGTTAGTCTATTCGTTCATAGATAAGAGCTAATAGTATTAGTTGTTAGTCCTAGTCTATCCAAATAACCTCTATATTTGTGTTTATATTTATACTTCTATCCTTAGTAACTCTAATATGACTAATATATTTTTATCTATAAATAAATCTATACTTATTTCTCTTATACTAAAGTGATTAATTTTCTTCATCTATGGGACTAGCAATTGGACCCATCTTGGTAGAACATGAGCATCTTAGAATCATCTCACGAGATTGGAATCGAAATCCTTGTATAATCTATACCTACACTAAGGACAACATGGCCTTCAAGATGGAAGATGAAGAAGAGATAGGAGTTAGGTTGGCCATGGCGAAAGGGTGCCGCACAAACAAGTTGGGGAGGGGGAGCACAGAGATGTAGAACTAGAGATTCGTTAAAAAAAAGAGATGTAGCACTAGAGGCCAACATATGGGCTCTATACTCTTGCGGGACCAACTAGTGAGGACTTGAGGCATAGGGGATTTGCGGTGGCAACCATGATAACACCCGTTTGGACATGCATGAATGACAACGTGTGACAAGTTCAAGATCTTAAAAGTGTCATTTTTGAGAGTAGCAATTTAGTGGCACCATAAAGCCGGCTCGAAGATCCGAGAATATAGTTTGAGAGTTCAAGGAGCTAGATTATTATACCTTGAAACAAATTTAAACCGCTTATTAAAATAATATAAAAGCCTCGTGGATTCGTGGGGTTGTTATGAAATATTAATGTGAGAATGTCCATAACCCCTATACCATTGTCGATGTTTTACCACCGATAGCCTGCCACGGGGGTACCCGGGACAGTTGTTCGGGCTTCGGCGAATAGCGGAATTCGGCGGTTACGCAAAGAGACTCACGATTTATCCTGGTTTAGGCCCTCGACTTGGTCGAGTAATAACCTTACGTCCAGTTTTGGCGTTAGCCTGTTTGCGTTGTATTGCTTTGAGTATCGGATATGCGTTCTCCTCTTACAATGGGTACCCTCACCAGCCCTTTATAGTCCAGGCGCTGAGAGGCGTTGTTTGTGTCCTATTCGAATACAAGGTCAGAGTCCTAAGCTACGCTTCGGGCGCCTTTCCTTGTATAGTTTGAGCTAGAGTTTCGGTTTTGCACGTTGCTTTGCTCCGCGTTCTTGTTGGCGATTGGGCTGTAGGCCTTGTTACCAAGGCCTACCTCCCTACAGTATGGTCTATGGGGAGCCCGTAGAGTTCTCCATCGACAAGCCCCTGAGCATTTCATGATTGAGCTTCAAGGGCCGAGTTGTTGTAGTCTTGATCCGGGTTCTTCTTGAAGTGAAATCTTGAGATGGTCTTCTTTGATTCTTCTTTTGGCTGATGTACACTTTTGCTTGATGTCCTCCGGGTCCTTTTTCCTTTGAGTGAGTGCAATTTTGCAAAATTGCACTCAGTGCAAAGTGTAGCCCCGAGCCTTTGTTTTTTTTTGGTACAAAAAGTGGAGGGTCAAAAATTTGAAAATATGTTTTTTCGTGGTAGGTACTTGCATTTTGAGCCTTCTCCGGGTTCTTTTCTCGCTGAAAAGAAGCCGGAAGAAGGGTCTTGATTTGTACTCCTTTGATCTTTGTCTTTTCTTTGGTCACGGATGGGTCTTGTATAACCATGAGTGAGCGCCTTCTTTACTTTTTGTCGAATCTTGCTTTTGGGTACTATTCGCCTTTGTTGCTTTTGCTCTTTTGTTTTTTTTCTCTCTATTTCTTGTGATCTTTAGCCTTGTTTACCTCTCTGGTTTGCTATAAATGTCTTCTTTGTTGGTTGTGGTTCGCCTCTTGAGTAGGAAAATTCTTCTTCAATTCTTTCTTCATTTGTAGATATCTTTGGTGTGTGAGGTTGAGCAGCCCCCGGGCTTATGCTTGGTTGGTAATGATCATGTCGTTTATTCTCTTTTTCTCGTTCTTCTGCGTCCGATTGCGCACCGCCGCCGCCACTAGGTTTCTTGTTGCAATATTTAAGAATCTTGTTTCTATCTTATGTCTCGAGTTTATCCCGGTCCTGTTTGGCCGCTCTGTAACCTTTGTATTTGTCTTCGATCAATGAGATTTATAATGTTTCTCCGCTCGAAGTTCTTTTTTCAAATCGTAATCCTTTGACTTTGTAATTTTGTATGTGATCCTTCACACGCCTCCGAAGTTGTTTGTTCACCGCTTATTGTCTTTGTCATTCTAGTTGTTGGAGAATTCAATGTGTCTTCACGGGTTGTATTGCTGCTGTGGAATATCCTCTTGGATATGCTTTATCTTGTACTGTGGTTGTTCTAGGTATGTACTGTTCCTTCGTGATGGTCTAGTCACATCTGATTTTTTATCAAGTCCCGCTCTCAGTAGTGGTTCACGTGGTTGTCCTTTTGGAGTTTTTTTTTTCTTCCATGAGTCCGCATATGTGCATCTCGAAGTTGTGCTATAAATATGGCCTGTTGCTGATACCCTGCTGTGCAGTTTCTTCTTCTTCTTTTTGTAGTCATGGATATTATAGTTTGGGAGCTCTATGAGCCCCTGGGCCTGTTCTCTTTCTTCTGTTTTCTTCTGCTAGTAAATGGTGTAGGTCTTGTGATAGAGACTAGTAGCAGGCTAGTCTCGAGGTGGTATTTAGCTGTAAGGGATATTGAGGCAAATGGTGTAGGACTTGTGATGTGAGTGATGCATGTTGTGTTGCCTCATCTTCTAGTGTCTGCCCTTTCTTTTTTGTTCTTCTTACAGTGATGATTGGCGCGTGTTCCGGCTTGTTCTTTGACAGTCCGTTGTAGATCAGTCATTATTCAGTCTTCTGCAGTGCCATTTAGGTTCAGTCCAATACAGATCAGCACGTGTTGAGAGATGGTGCCGGGTTCTTCCATATTGACGTGGTTGTCGTTGTCAATCTTGGATGACTTGTGGGCGCCTTCTCTGTCACCTATAGTAATCTTGGATGTGCGCCCTTCCTTTGGAAAAAAGTACGTTCGAGTTGTTTTATCCTGCCTGGTAATATCGAATCTTGGTTCGAGGGTTGCAACCTCGTGCTGAATGATTTCCTTTGCTTTCTTCGTTGAATTCATCAGATCTTGTATTCTGTTGTAATCTCAATGTACCTTTGATGAAATGAAAAAATATTCCTTTCTACTCTTTGACCGAGTTGTTTATTGATGTGGCCGAGCTCTTTTGTATGTTTGTACTGTGGTGTATTGTCATGACTAACTTGTTGCATCCTTCTTTCCTGGTTGCCTCCTTGTGAATGTGTTAATTCGTCATGTATCCGTTATAGTCTGAACGGACCGTTGCCTTTTCGTTTTGTGTGCACGGTAATTGTGGAACGGTAACTTTGAAGGGCCTCTTCGGGCAATCCGTGTGATTTTGGGCCTCGTGGGCCGCGTATTTTTCTTGTATAAAGATAATCGCTCATATCGTTGGCTTAACTTGCCTTTGCAAAGTAAAAAATTCCCAATCTCGCCAAAACCCTAGCTCCACAGCCTTCGATGTCCCGCTATTTCCGTCTAAATCTTGTCTTTGTTTTTCCGAGATGGTGGCGAAGAACAAGAGCAAGAATAAGGGCAAATCTGTCGACGTGGGCGTCGCTTCAAGGTGATCGAGAACACCGAATTTGTTGCGCGATGCGAAAATGCAGAGGCAACTCCCAAGCCGTCGATTTTGAGGCGGAGTTGGATCCGCTTGTTGCTCATGGCCTTCTTCAGAGAAATGTCTCTAATTTCTCCGGTCCCGTGAGCACGATGTCCCTTCTCCCACCCGAATCAATATGTTCTTTTTGTTCCTTTTGTGCGGGCGTGGCTCTGTTATCCCCCGTCCAATTTCTTACTTGAGTTTCTTGGATCCTATGGGATTCAAATCCATCATCTTACCCCTAACGGGGTTCTTTTTCTTTCTACCTTCGTGCATTTTTGCGAAGTTTTCGTTGGAATTCCTCCAAATCTTCTTCTTTTTCATCATTTTTTCCATGTGCGCTTGTCGATGGAAATAATACTCTCTTTTCTCTACCGCTGCCTTATCCAATCCTCGCTGGAGTTTCTTTCCTTCTCTTACCCTTTCTCGATTCTCATCAAGAATTGGGCGGAGAAGTGGTTTTATATTTCAAAACCTGCTCTTTCCTTTTCTCATAATCTTTACGTTCTTCCTGTTCCCTCTCTATTTGGAAAGATAAAATCTCTTCTCATTGAAAGCGTCGCTCTCAAGCCTCAGACTTGCTCGAGTTGTAGTGCTTAAACAGCAAGCTTATGGCAATTGTATAGTTGCCAGCTTTGCGTCGTCGGGTGCAACCTCTTATGCAGAGGGTGCATTACGGCTTTGAATATACTGGCCCCTCGATCCTTCCCGACTTGTTCTCGATGTCGAGTTGCTCGAGGAGGTCATTCTTGAATGCAGGGGGGCGATTCGGTGGGGGTCTCGTGATGCTCGTGTTGTGTTGAAGAGTATGATGTCGCTCATCCTCCTCCCGAGGTAAGTGGTAATCTCCTTCGAGTTCTTTTGGGTTTTTGTAATTCATATTCTGTTTTTGACTTCTTTCCTCTTCTCTTGCAGGGTTTTGGTCGGGCTTTTAAGCTTGAGATAGCTGTTGCTGGTGGTGGCGGGGCTGTTGTTGAAGAGCCCGCCAAAGAAGGAGATGAAGATGATGATGCTGTTGCCGGTCCTGTGGTAGTTGCTGCTATCGGGCTGGGTTCTTCTTCTGCCAGGTTGATTACTGGCTTGTTTGAAGGTCACCACTCCTACGTTGAGTATGTTCCTGATCCTCGAATTGCTCAATATATCTTGTCATCCAGGAAGTGGAAGTCAGAGGTTGCTGCTAAGCATATTTTACCCAAGAGGCAACATTCAATTGGCCGATTGCCTCAACAGTAATGTTCTCGTAGGTGAGCTTGTGCTTTCTCCCTGTGTTGTTTTTGCCTCTCGCCTTTTGGTTTGCTTTGTTTTATCGATCCCAGCTTTTGTTGTCTTGATAGAAGGCCGGTCTGTTGTCTTGAGTGAGGTGGAGACCGAGGATGAGGTCCCTTGATCACTCGACCGTAAGTCTTCCTGTAAATTTTCTTATGCTTGTCTTTTTTTTTGCTCTTTTCCTAAATAACTGAATTGCTTTTTTCATTATAGTTGAAATCGGCACCTTGTGCCCCTTTCGTGACAGCTTTGTATTCGCTTCGTCTCGAGGCCCTCCCAATCCCTCCTTTGAGGTGGTTGAGGATGATTTGTTCGATGTGCCTCTCCCAAATCTTGGCTTCTCGGGGTGGCTAGAAACTTTAAGAAGGTTATCAAGTAAGTATATTTATCTTGTCTTCTCGATTCACCATTTTTGCTTTTGTCTCCGATCGCCCGAGATCTTTTTTTCAATGTAGGCCTTCGGAGGATACTTCTTCTTCCCTGCTCTTGATGTTTGGTGGACCTCTACAAGATTTTCTTTGGTAAGTTATTTTCCCATTTATGCTTGCTTTCTTGGTTTTTTCTTTTTCGTCTGACGGGTTGTTTTTTTTGTAGCTTCTTCCACGTATTGCCTCTCCTACTCCGTGTGTTGAGGAGGAGGCTATTGAACTCCGTGTCTCCTCCAATGGAGCACCGAGTTGAAGTGAACTTAGGCATCCTTTTTTGTTGCTCCTATTCATCGAACCGGGTTGTCCTGTTGGACAACCTCAAGCAAACCGCCGGGAGGATGTCAGTGAATGAGGAGCCGACCGATAATAATCCTTCGTCTGTCTGTCATTGTGGATGTCATTGGTACTTCTAGTGCCGGGCCAACCTTTGACTTCTACTCCAAGTACTCTCCCGTTAACTCGTGGTGGGAGGAGTTGGTCCAACTCGGTCGTGTTGAGCGGGCCGTCTCGAGTTGGTTTCTTTGTGGGAGAATTTCTCGGACGCCAGTATGGCGCCAAACTCAAGGTATTCGAGTTCTTTTTAACTTTCGATATTGGTTTTTTTGCTCATTCATTGTCTCATTTTTTTTTGCTTTGTAGTCTTTATTTCAAGATCGGGATGTCTTGTTCGGTCTCTCATGAGGCACAATTTCATCGCCATTTGTCAAGCCAATTTGAAAAGAAAGGAAGATGAGCTGGCTTGGACTGAAGTTGTCCTGACTTATGAGAAGGCGCATCGTGCTCTGATGGAGTCCACCCTCAATGCTAAGGTGCTTGAGGCTGAGAAGGTGCGTGACTCATCTTTGCAGGCTGTTACTGCTGCTTAGAATGAGGTCTCCGCGTCGAAGAATAAACTGGTGGGTTCTCCTTTCTTTGCATACTTGCTTTTTCTGCCTTGTTTTTTCTTTCTTTCTTTGAGTTCTTTGTCTACTTTCTTTTCAGCTCTTGTTAAGGATAAGGAGAGTTGACAGAAAGAATGAGAGGAGATGGTCAATACCCTCCGTACTTCTCAAAATCAAGCCGAGTCTGTAAGTTCTTCTTCTGATATCAAATTAAAAGAGGCCCAAGATTTATTTGCTCAGGCCAAGCGGATTAGATCTGGAGCTGACCGTGACCTTGTTCAGGCTTTGAAATTAGTGCAAGATTTGCAGGAGAAGTTAGCAGCTGCCCATGATCAATTCCGAGCTCTCCAAACTAAGCTGACAGGTGCCCAAGATCAATTCCGGGCTCTTTATGAAGCTGTGAAGCCTATTATTGCTGCTGTTTGTCGCCAGGAGGACTTTGCTCAAGGGTTGAGAGGCATTATCCCAATGTTGTCAACTCGATTTTTTGAGTTTGTCAAGGGTGGTTTTTACCGTTGTGTAAACAATGTTATATCCTTCATCCGGGTTGCCACTCCTGATGCTCCGCTTCAGCAGATTGTAGATCCTTCTGTGACTGCAGAGTTTGCGCAGCGATGGGATGAGGCAAAGGTGGAGCTTGGTGGTCTTACAGACCAAATCTTGGAATAGATGGATGTGCTTCCTGCTGTGCCTCCAGCTCCTTAGATGTTTTGTGTAATAAACTTGTGGTTTCTTGTAATATATACTTGTCTCTGAAAATATGATCGTGCTTTGCCCTCGCTTTTGAATTTGTCTTTGATCGAAATGAGCAGTGCTTCGATTGCCTTTCTTTTTTTTCTTCGAGATGTCTTTGAATAATATGGAAAAGTTTCACTGCCTTTCCTTGTGACTTTTTCGTGCTCTCGCCACGACTTATTTCTTCTTGGTGATCTAGTAGAGTTGAAAGGGTTGATTATACTTTTTCTTGGGGTAATCAATCGATTTGTACTATAGATCTGCGTCATTCTTGAGGCAAGGGATAGTTCGAGGGTAAGCTCTCGAGTTGTAATTATTACTTGTGCCGCTTTTGGGGTGAAGTGGTCGATTATCTTGCTCTTGGAGTAAACGGCCAAGTTGTTTTTGTTTGATGACAGCCGCTCCTTGGGTGAAGTAGTCGATCGCACTCGCTCTTGGGGTAGGCGATCGAGTTGTTGGAGTGTTTGTGCCCCTCCTTGGGCAACGTAGTCGATCGTGCCGCTCTTGGGGTAGGCGACCGAATTGTTGGAGTGCTTGTGTCCCTTTCTGGGCGAAGTAGTTGATCGTACCACTCTTGGGGTAGGCGTCCGAGCTGTTGGAGTGCTTGTGCCGCTTCTTGGGTGAAGTAGTTGATCGTACCACTCTTGGGGTAGGCGACCGAGTTGTTGGAGTGCTTGTGCCGCTTCTTGGGCGAAGTAGTCGATCGTACCACTTTTGGGGTAGGCGATCGAGTTGTTGGAGTGTTTGTGCCCCTCCTTGGGCAACGTAGTCGATCGTGCCGCTCTTGGGGTAGGCGACCAAGTTGTTGGAGTGCTTGTGCCGCTTCTTGGGTGAAGTAGTCGATTGTACCACTCTTGGGGTAGGCGACCGAGCTGTTGGAGTGCTTGTGCCGCTTCTTGGGTGAAGTAGTCGATCGTACCACTCTTGGGGTAGGCGACCGAGCTGTTGGAGTGCTTGTGCCGCTTCTTGGGCGAAGTAGTCGATTGTACCACTCTTGGGGTAGGCGACCGAGTTGTTGGAGTGCTTGTGCCGCTTCTTGGGTGAAGTAGTCTATCATACCACTCTTGGGGTAGGCGATCGAGTTGTTGGAGTGCTTGTGCCGCTTCTTGGTGAAATATTCGATCATACCACTCTTGGGGTAGGCGATCGGACCAGATAGCACAACCGCTTTCGGGTTTGGTTGCTGTAGGTAAGTAAGCAATCGTATCAGCTCTTGGGGTAAGCGACATACCAGATAGCAACAACCGCTTCTAGGTTGAGCTATTTATGTGGCTGCCCCTTTTCCCCAACCTAATTATGGGTTGGTTCTGTCTGCTGGATGTATTGTCATCGTACCATCTCTTTATGGTAGAGTGACAAATGCTAGCTTGGGTCTCCTTACCCAAGAAGCTATTTGGCCATTGGCCGTCAGTCAGACCATCTCCATATGGTTGAGTGACAAGATTGCCCATGTAGCGCAACCATTTTCGGGTTGGCTGTTAACAGGGAAGCCCCTTTTTCCCCAACCTGATTACGGGTTGGTTCATCTGCTGGATGTGGCTCATATTTGAAGTCGTTCTTCTTGAATAATCTCTATTTTATTTCTCTTGAAACTTGAGTACAATCTGTTGTACTTAATTGTAGAATCTTTTGAGCTGGCTGATATGCCAAGTGTTCTTTACATGTATTTCATCTAGAGTCATCAACTCGTATGTGCCGGGTCCTGTTGCTGTCTTCATGATGAAGGGTCCTTCCCATGGACTGAGTAGTTTGTGTCGTGCATCTTTCTTCTGGATTAGTCATAGTACTGAGTCCCCTGACTTTAGTGATCGGGGTTGAGTACTTTTGTCATAATGTCTTCGTAACCCTTGCTGATATCTTGCATTTTGTATGATTGCATCTGTCTCTTATTTCTTCTATTGAATCAATTTCTAACCGCTTTTGTTTCTTCTCTTCTTCGCTTTCTTCATATTGTTCTATTCTTGGAGATAGCCATATTAAGTTGGCTGGTAGTACTACCTCTGATCCGTAGACCAGAAAGAACGGTGAGTATCCAGTTGCTCTGCTGATCTAGGTTCTTAGACCTCATACTACTTTTGGTAATTCGTCGATCCATTTTCCACCATAATATTTCAAATCTTCATATAATCTTGGTTTTAAACCTTGTAATATGAGTCCATTTGCTCTTTCGACTTGTCTATTGGCCTGCGGGTGTGCTACTGATGCAAAGTCGATTTCTATCCCACAATCTCTTGCCCAGTATTGGAATTCTCTTGCTGTAAATGGTGAACCAAGATCTGTGATTATTCTGTTGGGCATGCCGAACCTATGCATGATGTCTTGTATGAATTCCATTGTCTTTTTTGCACTGTATTTGACCAAAGGTGTGTATTCAATCCACTTTGTAAATTTGTCGATTGCCATAAATATGTATTCGAAGCCTCCTTTTGCTTTTTTGAGTGGTCCGACTTGATCTAGCCCCCAGCATGAGAACGGCCAAGCCAGCGGTATGCATATTAAGTTGTGAGCCGACACATGTGATTGCCTAGCAAACATTTGGCAATTCTTGCATGTTCTGACGAGCTCTTCTGCATCTTTGAGTGCTGTTGGCCAATAGAAACCGGTTCTGAATGCTTTGCCGACTAGTGTCCTAGAGGCTGCATGATTTCCACAGCATCCTGAGTGGATTTCGTCCAAGATTTCCTTTCCTTTATCTATCGGAACACATTTAAGCAGTACTCCTGATGATGCTGCTCTTTTATATAGTTTATCCCCCACCATAACGTAGTTTTTGCTTCTTCATACAACCCGAGTTGCTTCTGCTTTGTCTTCGGGTAGTTTCTTCTCTTTGATAAAATCAATGTATGTTTGTCTCCAATCACTTTGTATGACCATGATTTGTCTTGACTGGTCTGGTTCTTCTGCTTGATCTATTTCCATTGGATCTGTTGTCTCCTTCTCTTTTTCTGTGTTTCCGAGTTGTTTGATGGATGGGGCTGTGAGTTCTTCCACAAATATATCGGGTGGTACTTTTGCTCTATCTGATCCTAATTTGGCTAGCACATCTGCTGCAACGTTGGAATCTCTTAGTACATGATGGATTTCGAGGCCTTGGAAAATTTTCTCCAATTTTCTGACTTCTGCACAGTACGCATCCATATTATCTTTTGTACAATCCCAATCCTTGTTGACTTGATTGATTACTACAGCTGAATCACCGTAGACAAGTAGTCTTTTGATCCCAAGCGAGCTTGCAACTCTTAGACCGTGTATTAATGCTTCGTACTCTGCCTCATTGTTAGTTGCCTGTGAAAGTATTTGTAGCACATATTTTAACTGTCTCCCTTCTGGTGATATGAATAGTACTCTCACTCTAGCTCCTCCTAACTTTAGGGAACCGTCAAAATACAATTTCCAATGATCAAGTATTGGTTCGGGTTCTTTTTGACTGATTTCTGTCCATTCAGCAATGAAGTCGGATAATGCTTGAGATTTGATTGCTGTTCTTGGTTTGAAGTCTAGGTTGAGAGTACCGAGTTCTACTGCCCATTTTGATATCCGACCTGTTGCATCTTTGTTGCGTGGAATGTCTTGAAGTGGAAAATTGGTTACCACTGTAATCTTGTGTTCATGGAAATAATGTCTCAGCTTTCTTGATGATATCATCACTGCATAAAGTAGTTTTTGCACGTGTGGGTATCTCACTTTTGATTCTGTTAGTACTTCGCTTATGTAATAGACTGGTCTTTGCATTTTGTATGCGTGTCTGGGTTCTTCTCTCTCAACCACAATTGTTGTGCTGACAACGTTCTTGGTTGCTGTAATGTATAGCATCATGTCCTCTTTGTCTTTTGGTGGTGTCATTATTGGTGATGATGCCAAGTATTCTTTTAACTTTTGGAATGCTTCTTCTGCCTCTTCTGCCCATTCAAAATTTCCTGTCTTTTTCAATAATTTGAAGAAAGGTAGCCCTTTTTCTCCTAGTCGGGAGATGAATCTGTTGAGTGCTGCCATGCATCCTGTAAGCTTCTGTATGTCTTTAACTTTCTTTGGAGGTTTCATATCCATGATGGCTTTAACCTGCTTTGTACTTGCTTCAATTCCTTGGTTACTGACTAGAAACCCGAGTAGTTGTCCTGATGGTACCCCAAAAACACACTTTGTGGGGTTTTGCTTCCACTGCCATGCTTTTAGATTCTTGAAAGTCTCCTCGAGGTCTTCTATCAATGATCTGGGTTCTTTTGTCTTGATTACTACATCATCAATGTATGCTTCTGCATTTCTTCCGACTTGACTCCCCAAGCAAGTTTGAATTGCTCTTTGATATGTTGCCCATGCATTTTTTTAGCCCAAAAGGCATTGATTTATAGCAATATGCCCCAAAGGGTGTAATGAACGAAGTCTTGCTTTGGTCTTCTTCTCTTAAGAATATTTGATGATAGCCTGAATAGCAATCTAGAAAGGATAACAGAGCTGATCCTGCTGTCGAGTCGATGATTTGATCAATTCTTGGTGGGACATATGGACCTTTTGAGCAATGTTTGTTGAGGTCTATGTAGTCGATGCACATGCGCCATTCTTTTGAATTCTTCTTCTCTACTAGGACCGGGTTGGCAAGCCAATCCGGGTTGATTATTTCTCTGATGAATCCTGTTGCCATGAGCTTGGTGATCTCTTTTTTGATTGCTGCTTTTCTGTCTGGAGCGAATCTTCATAACTTCTGCTTAACGGGTTTGGACCCTTTGTTCATATCAATTATGTGCTCAGCCAACTCCCTTGGAACCCCTGACATGTCTGCTGGCTTCCAAGCGAAAATATCTTTGTTGTCCCAAAGAAAGTTGGTGAGCGCGAGTTCCTATTTGGGGTTGAGATTTGCACTGATGATTGCCGTCTTCTCCGGATCACCAGTCAGTAGGTCAATAGTCTTGGTAGCAGCTTCTTTTGGTGGTGCGAAGTTGCTTGGCTTCTTAGCCGATATCTTATTCTCATCTGGGTTCATTTCACTGGCCAGCATTGCAATCTCCTTTCCTTCCTTTATATCTTGTAATCTTTCGGATATTTGTACTGCTTGTACATCGCAATCATGTGCTTTCTTTAGATCTCTTTTCAATGATAATACGCCCTTTGTTGTTGGCATCTTGAGTAGTAGGTATGGATAATGTGGTACTGCCATGTATTTTGTTAAAGCTGGTCTCCCAAGTATTGCGTGGTAGCATGATTCAAAGTCTGCAACTTCGAATTTGATGAATTCCATCCGGTATTTGTCTGGTGTGCCAAAGGTGACAGGTAGGGTTATCTGTCCAAGGGGCATAGCTGCTCTGCCAAGTACTATTCCGTAGAATGGTGTGCTTGTGGGTGTCATTAGACCTTCACAATCCAGATTCATCCTTTTGAGAGTATCTATGAAAATTATGTTAAGCCCGGCTCCTCCATCGATGAGTACTTTAGTTACTGCTACTCTGCGATAGTCGGACCCAAGACCAATGGGTAGCATCTGCTTTTTGACCGGGTCCATTGGTCTTCTCTTGTGAAGTGGATGGGGTACTCACCAATCTAGATATCTTGGGATGGCTGGTTCAGCTGCCATGATGGCTCTGTGAGCTAGTTTCTCTTGTCTTTTGCTTTGTGTGTTAGGAACACCTGAAAATATCACCGCTAATTGGCGTTGGGGTTCTTGATAATCTCCTTCACTCTCTTTTCCTCCTTCTTGGATTCTTCTTGCTTTGGCTCCGAGTTGTTTTGATTCCTGTTTTTTCTCTTCATGAATTGTCACCGAAAAGTGCTGATTCAACTAACTTGTGTCCGCCCCGGGTGTATGTGACACGGCATGTTTTCTATGTTTTCCGGCGCTCTTCCTCGGTAGTTGTTACTCGATAGTTGCTATTCATGTTGTAAACCGTTGTTGTTATGGTTGTTGCTATTGTTGTAGTTGCCATTGTGATTGCTACCATTGTTATCATTGTCGTTGTCATTGTATCTTCTTTTTGTTGTCCTGTGGTTGCCACCATATTGTCCCCGCCTTGGTCTTTTGTCTTGTCGTCTCAGAATCGGGTCTTCTATTCTCTGGGTTGTCCCTAGCAAACTGTGCGAAGTTCTTTCTTTCCGACGAAATTAGCTTCTCAACAACCCTCTTGAAGTCTTCATTTGTTCTTGGGTTCTAATTGAAATAGTCCTTGTATTGCCAGTTTGCCCAGATTCCTTCTGCAAAGGCCTCTATCACCTCCCTATCATTAATGTCGTGGACTTGAGCCCTGAATTCTCCAAATCTTCTATAGTATTCCCTTAGACTTTTTCCTCTCCTTTGCTTTACTCCTTTCAATTCGGCTGCAGTCATTGGATGGGTAATAATGCCTACGAAGTTGTTGCAGAAAGCTTCTTGCAAGTCTTTCCAATACCTGATTGATCTTGGCCTCAATTTGTCAAACCATTGTAGCGGTATTGCTTGGAGGGCCATTGGGAAGAATAGAGCCTTGATGTCGTCGTCTCCTCCAGCTAATTCAATAGATTGGGAGTAAACCCTTAGCCATTGTCTTGGTTCGACTTTGCCATCATACTTGGAATGATTTGCTGGTTAAAACTTGTGCGGTAGCTTTAAAGTTTGTAGTCTTGCTGCGAAACAAGGGAATCTGTCGTATGGTTCCGTTCTTCCGTAATCTGGCGATCTTGCCCTTCCGTAATAAGACCTATCTTCTTTTAACTCGCACTCTCAGTAGTCATCTTCTTTGTCAAATCTTCTTGATATTTCTTGGTAGCGTTGGCTCAATTCTGGTTTGTCTCTTTCTTGTTGCTTTGAGTAGTGTTCCTTCCTTCCATTGATCAAAGACTTTCTCACGGGTCCTATCCTTTGAAAATTCGATCTTTTGGGTGGCTGCTCCCTTTGTGGCTCCTGTGGAACTTCTTTGCCGGGTTGTTTTTCTAATCCCCTGACTTCTTTCTTCTGGTCTTCCTTTGCTTTTCCGTTATTCGTGAGGGTGTACAACTCCTTTATTAATTCTTCAATTCTTTCCCTTTTTGTATTTTTTGTGGCTTCTTTTTCCGCCTTCTTTCTGTTGTATTCCGTTAGCTCCGCTTTGTATTTATTCCAGACTTGCTTCCTTTGTTTAGCCCGGTTCCTCCTTCCAGCTTTCAATTTGTTCTTCTTTAGCCTTGCTAGTCTTTGCTCATCATTTTCGTTGCTGTCGCTTTTCTCATCTGGCGAGATGTTGCCTTCTGATTTGTCTGAAGATTTTATATCCGTATCCGTGGTGGTTCCAAAGGTTGTTCTAACTGCTTCCGCCATGTATATGTGATACCTCTTCCGAGCTCTTCTTGTACGGTATTCCATCCTTCGTTTGGTTGAGCTGTCTGTAGCTTCTGAACTGGATCCGAGTTCTTTTCCTTCTTGATAAGGTAGTTCTTCAACGCGCGTGCCAGTCTGGGCTTTGCTTGAGGTGAAAGAACCTGGCCAATGCACCACACAATCTTGTGGGGTCACTGTCATGATCATCCCTTCTTGTGCTCCCTCCAGGAGTATTCTTTTTGCTGAGTTCATCTTGTTTTGGGTAAAGTGTTGATAGACTGATGTCGCGTTGCGCAGTCCGTAAGTTCCTAAGTTCTTCTTTGAGTTGTACGGGTCATATCCCTTCGCGATCGTTGTTGTGTCTCCAAGTCCAATTAGGCTTGGCTCTTGTGCCGTAAAGATTGTCTTGGAATCGGGTTGTATCTCTTTTTCAGAGTCAGTTTCATATCCGCTTTCTTCCTTATTCCGAGTTGTATCCGAAGTTGAGAGTTTCGTCATCTTCTCAACGAGTTTGTATTGAACTTCGTCATCGAATTCTTTTTCTTCTCAGAGATGGGTACGAAGCTTGCCGTCGCCGTCAGCCTTGTAGATCCAGGATCCGAAGACAAAGGTTGTTCCCGCCGAAAAGGTCATCTTGAGGTTGAGCTCCGCCGAACTCTCGAGAAAAAATTCGTCGAAAGCCCCTACCTGGCGCGCCAGCTGTTGATGTTTTACCACCAATAGCCTGCCACAGGGGTACCCAAGATAGTTGTTCTGGCTTCAGCGAATAGCAGAATTCAGCGGTTACGTAAAGAGACTCACGATTTATCCTGGTTCAGGCCCTCGACTTGGTCGAGTAATGACCTTACGTCCAGTTTTGGCGTTAGCCTGTTTGCGTTGTATTGCTTTGAGTATCGGGTATGCGTTCTCCTCTTACAATGGGTACCCTCACCAGCCCTTTATAGTCCAGGCACTGAGAGGCGTTGTTTGTGTCCTATTCGGATACAAGGTCAGAGTGCTACGCTTCGGGCGCCTTTCCTTGTATAGTTTGAGCTGGAGTTTCGGTTTTGCACGTTGCTTTGCTCCGCGTTCTTGTTGGCGATTGGGCTGTAGGCCTTGTTACCAAGGCCTACCTCCCTGTAGTATGGTCTATGGGGAGTCCGTAGGGTTCCCCATCGACAACCATCAAAGCTACTACCTTCTATTTCAATGGTGTAACTCTCCTAGCATCAATTCTTGTAACATTATCTTACATGTATGGCTATATATGGGAGAGTTTATGTATTGAAAATATGATAAAAGAGAGCAGTTCATTTTCTTCCTCTCTAAATTTGTTCCCCACGCTATTACTATATACAATGTTCTCTTTTTTTGTTCTCGTGGATTGGTGGTTGCTGTCTGTACAAAGAGAGTCGAAGGGACCATTCTTCATCACATATACATCTTCAATGGTATAATCTGTCATCTTGACATCATCCTAGAACTTTCAATAAATGGTTATCAATAGCAGGAGAGATTAAATTGCGCAAGTAAATTACAGCTTGATTACAAAGGATGTTGATCCACGCACATACATTTCAAGATATACGCCGAAATGGCTATCATACAAAGATAACGTGTGAAGGTAATGTGGAGTACCTCAACATTACAAAGATATCATCGGGGACAAAGTATGTGTTGGAGAAATTACCAGAATTACCTTCTGGTATATATTATACAAGTCTCAAAGAGAATGAGTCATATATGGTGGTGGAAGAGAAGTTCACTAACCATAGTAATTTTATTATTTGGCATGACCGTCTAGGCCATCCTGGATCAGTAATGATGCGAAAAATTATTAATAGTTCATGCAGGCATAAGCTGAAGAACGAAAAGATTCTTCAATCGAATGACTTCCCATGCATCGCATGCTCTCAAGGGAAACTGATTGTGCACCCATCACCGGCTAAAATTGGATAAATGAGTCCCTCGCTTTTCTAGAAATCTTCCACCAAGTGGACCATTTAGATATTTTATGGTTTTAATTGGTACTTTATTTGTTAATTTATGCCTCTGCTCATACATGGCTTGACAATTGACCGATATTCATTGTCTTAGGAGATGGTCCTACAAAATTTTATCAAACAGACTGTGGGTTGGCTTTTTTCTTTTTTACATCATATGGACAAACGAGGTATTGAATAAATACTAGAAGAAAATTATATAGTTTCAGCAAATTTTTAAGATCATTGCCTGTCATTTTGGAAGCACCGTGGATTCAAGATGGTCCCATTGAGTCCATGGGGAGCACCGAGGATGCAGGGGGCTCAAGGCGGCCCGAGACGGGCCATGGGAGGCCAAAAGGGGCCACAAACAGGTAACCGGAGGTGGGAACGGGTCACGGCGGCCCCAAGGCGCGGATGGAAAAGACCAAGTTGGTGTAAGTCAAGGGCACGGAGTAAACATGAGAAAATGAGCCAAAAAGGGCGAAAATGGGCCACGAACGGATAACGCGCCGCGGAAACGGGTGCGGTTGGAAACAACTAAGTTGGTCTAAGTGAAGGGCATGGTGAAAACGAGCAAAAACAGGCAAAAAAGGGCAAAAACGGCCACGAACGAGCCAAAACGAACCACGGGACCGGTCCCACCGGGGTGGCCCATGGGGCCCACACAAAAAGTCCAAGGTTTGGTCCATCCACGAAAAACAACGACTCTCGTGCGCCTTCGGGGCGGGAACCATCGTTTCTAAGCCAAGACCACATGAAAACTGCATATCACATGGATTTCCTAAGGTCCTCCTAAATGCCTATAGAAACCATACAAAAAACTCCCATAACTCCTAGGAGGGGGATGCCCTCAGGTATATTAGGGGAGAGGTTTTGGCTTGCTGAGACCATGGGTGAAGTGGTGGGAAACCACTAGTTTTTTTAGCATTCTTGCAAGGACTACTACACCGGACCACCTTCCCCTACCCCGGCCTCCTTGGCTGGCAGACAGCCTACCACGGCCAGCTTCGGCAGGCTACAGCTGGCTACCTAGCCGCCATGGTAGGCCAGTGTGCGGCCATGGGTGGCCGTGGCTAGCTTCGACCAGCCGTATGCCTCACTCATGCCTGTATCGCTAAAGGCCTCCGTGCCGGTAACTTCGGCCTCCGTGGTGGCCGGCTTTGGCTGACTGCATCGGGCCACCTATGCCCCATGGCTGGCCAGCGTGTGTCGTAGTTAGGCCATGGCTACGAACCTCTGGCCAGACGCCTCTCTCTATGGACGCATATGCTACTGGCCTATTGTTGGATAAGTTTCAGTAACTCCGGCCTCCGTGGTGGCCGGCTACCTACTGAAAGGATAAATATGCCCAAGAGGGAGAGTGAATTGGGCTTATTTTAATTTTTTTTGCAATAATTAAGCCCTACACTTAGCCCATTTCACCCTCTTGTACCTAGAAGTGTTTCTATTGTTCTACCGCACAAAAGTTTTGCACACTAGGTTCCAATTCTACTCTAGCTTAGCAATTTTAAGAATGTAAAGACATGAATTGAATTGCTCAAATGTAAATGCTCAAAGTAAAGAGAAGGAGAGGAACACGGCGATGTTTTTCTGAGGTATCGGAGAGTTGCCACTCCCCACTAGTCCTTGTTGGAGCACCCACGCAAGGGTGTAGCTCCCCCTTGATCCACGCAAGGATCAAGTGCTCTCTATGGGCTGATTCTTCGACACTCCGTCACGGTGAATCATCCACAACCGCTCACAACATGACTTGGGTCATCCACAAGCTCCGCCGGATGATCACCAAGCTTCCAATCACTACCGAGTTGTCTAGGTGATGGCGATCACCAAGAGTAACAAGCACAAATCTCACTTGACTAAGACAAGCCTAATGAGAAAGGTGGATGCACACTTGCTACTCCCTATGCACTAATGAGGTCCTTAATCTTAGATTATCAAATCTCAATCACCCCACTAGGCTCTTGCTCTCCCTTGCACTACAAACGTGTTTCTTAGCTGAACAAATGGGCAAAAGAGCTAAGTTGGACGAGTGGTGGAAGTGTTTATACTCCCCACTTCAAAACATACCCGTTGGGGTCCAACTTAGCACATTTCGTGGTGACCGGACGCTCAGATCAAAGTGACCGAACGCGTCCGGTCAGTAGCCAACAGCTACATGATGCTAGCACAGTCATCAGAGACTAGGCTCTGACCAACGTCCGATCACCACTCATCTAACGCGTCTGGTCAGCAATTTCCTTCTCTGAATGCTTACTGTTGTAGACCGGACATGGCCTCTAGTGTGTTAGGTCACAGCGTCCGATCCTTCATGAGTGCTGCTTGCTCTATAGTTGTGCACACCTGCGTGTTCGATCATAACTAGGAGCCAGCATCCGGTCAATGAGCAAGCCCTAGCTGCGTGAGCTAACACTGACCAGACACGGCACCTGTGCGTCCGGTCTAGCGTCCAGTCATCATCCAAGTCTCCATTCACCTTAAATTCTACCTACTTTGTGAACGGCATCGACTTCAACTGATCTATGGGCTGTCCTTGAGCTACGTAGTGCTAAGTTTGACAAGTGTGCACCACACCTAAACCATTAGATTCACCTAGATCAAGCTACTAGTTCATACCCCCGTAATAGTACGGCCAAAGGAAAAACACAAAGTCCTAAACTACTCTGAGTGTCTCTCTAATGTCAAACAACACTTAAAACTAGTCCGTCCTTAACCTTGTCATCCATCCTTTGAAAACTAAAACGATTTCCATCGACAGGGGCATGAAAACCATAATTGCCCAATCAATCACCATTACCATGACCTAACTCAAGTTGCCTCTGCAAAACACACATTAGTCACAATAATCTTGTGTCATCATTAATCACCGAAACCAAACTAGGGGCCTAGATGCTTTCACCTATCGCGTACGGCTTCAGCTGGCTACAGTGTTCATAGTTGGATAAGCTTGTGCGTATGCATGGTTGGTTGGATGGATGTCGAGCAACGGCTAGGACTCGCATCGCGCGTGATGGATATGCCTCACGAGGTCACAGGAGAAGGACAGGATCATATCCGACCGAAAATGTCTCAGACGAGGTGAAAATGGCTCACGGTGGCCCGAGACGGTCCACGCGAGGCCAGAACAGGTAATGGGAGGTGGAAACAGGTCACGTCAAGCCCCAAGGCGCGGATGGAAAAGACCAAGTCAGTGTAAGTCAAGGGCACTGAGTAAACATGCGAAAATGAGCCAAAAAATGGGCCACGAATGGGTAACATGACGCGAAAACAGGCACGTCGGGCCCCAAGGCGTGGATGAAAATGGCTAAGTCGGTCTAAGTGAAGGGCATGGTGAAAACGAGCCAAAACGTGCAAAAAAGGGGGGCCACAGACGGGCTGCGGGACCTGGCCCACCGGGGTGGCCCACGGGGCCTAGGGGACCTGCCCATGGGGAACACATAAAAAGTCCAAGGTTTGGTCCATCCGTGAAAAACAAAGACTCTCGTGCGCCTCCGGGGTGAAAACCAGCGTTTTTGAGCCAAGCCCACATGAAAACTGTATATCACATGGATTTCCTGAGGTCCTCCAAAACGCCTATAGAAACCATACAGAAAACTCCCATAACTTCTAGTAGGGGGGATGCCCCTAAGGTATATTAGGGGGAGAGGGTTTGGTTGGCAGAGACCACAGGTGAAAATGGTAGGAAACCACTAATTTTTTAGCGTTATTGCATGGACTACTACGTCGGACCATCTCCCCCTACCCCGGCCTTGTTGGTCGACTGGCAGCCTACCGCGACTAGCTTCGGCTAGCTACCACTAGCTGCCTGGCTACCATGGTAGGCCAGCGTGTGGCCATGGGTGGCTTTAGCCGGCTGGATGCCTCACTCGTGCCTGTATCACTAATGGCCTCCATGCTGGTAACTATGGCCTCCGTGGCAGCCGACTTCGGCTAGCTGCGGTGGGCTGCCTATGCCCCATGGTTGGCCAGCATGTGTCCTTAAGTGAGGCCATGGCTACAGATCTCTGGCCAGACACCTCGCTCTATGGACGCAAATGCTACTGGCCCATTGTTGGATAAGTTTCAGTAACTATCCTGTGAAACCACAACTAGGGAATGGGCTTGGTTTTTGTCCTGGACACACATCCATCCCAAACTATTGTTCTTGCCCTGGACACATGGGCACCAGTGTAGGAAAGCCGACTTTCTCGAGGACTTGGGCTGTCCACGGACCACGTGGCCGAACTGCTACTTTTTTGCCCCAGGCACATATTCCTCACATGTAGGAAGTTGGCTTTCTCGGTGACTTGGTGTCGGTGTTTTGAATCACCGACTAGTAAATTTATGATTTGCGCATCTGTCCTGGATGGTGTGCTCGGAGGACACAAGAATTTATACTGCTTTAGCCGGAATGTCCCTACGTCTAGTCTGCTGCTGCTCGTGTTATAGGCACTAGTTTGTAGTAGGGGTTACAAACGGACGAGGGAGGGAGCAGGTCCCAAGTCTCTGGTGAAAAGGGTCGAATAGAGTTGAGTCTTGTTGAGCTCGTTCAGCCATTCAGCATGCCCTTCGTGGAGCATCCTGCTTCCCCTTTTATAGATGAAGGGGAAGGCACATGTTACACGAGAGAGAGAGAGAAGCGAGGAGGAAGAAGGCCTCCGGGGTCATGGCGCCCTTCATCTCCTTTATGTGGGTCCCGCTGGTCCTATAGATGATGGCGGGGATGGCTCCATGTCGTGACCCTGTTCATCACTAGTGCTATCGTGGGCATCGTCAGCCGGTCGTGGCGCTCCATTCCGTCCCAGCGGGCGGCATGGTTGGCAGATACCCTCGTCGGAAGTCGTATGAGGATTAGGTAGCATAGTGCCGGCACACCCGACACTGTTGGTGACATGAGTCCTCAGGTATGGCCTGTCGTGGCCATGGGTAACCTCAAGACACGCCTACTCCCTTTCTGGTATTAGAAGTTTGACCCTAGGTTCGTACTCTTAGACCTGAAGTGGTTAGAGGCGGTATGGACCCCCGTCAGGCGAGGCTGAATCCCCCTTCGAGGGGTCTGGCGGGGCGAAGCCCACGCCCAAGGGATCGGGCGAGACGGAGCTCGTGCCCTCGGGGTCAGATGTGATGGAGCCCGTGCCCTTGGGGTCAGACGTGATGGAGCCTGCGCCCGAGGGGTCTGGTGAGACGAAGCTCGCACCCTCGGGGTCAGGCGTGACGGAGCCCACGCCCTTTGGGTCGGGCGAGACGGAGCCCACGCCCTCGGGGTTGGGCGAGATGGAGCCCACACCATCGGGGTCGGGCGAGACCAAAATACGCTCTTGACCATCCGGGCGAGTTAGCGTTCACGGGCATCAGCTTTCTTCTTCTAGGTATCCCTAATATTGATACCCGACAGTAGCCCCCGAGCCTGTGGAGTAGGATACTCCTTCGAAGGCTTTTTCAGATGGAAGGATTCTGAGGGTCTTGATCTCCCTTTGTAGGCCACCGGATGTCTTGGTAGGGTCACGATTCCTTTCCGTCATGTTCAGACTCTTTGGGAGCATGTAGCTACGGGATTCGGGGGGTCGGAAAAGATCTCTCTGGATTCCGATCCCCCTGGGACCCGATCGATTTGCCATTGTCATGCCACCACGTATTCAGTCTCCTTGCGAGTCCAACTTCCCCCGAGCCCCCACGCGTAGCAAGGGTCCGTTCGAGGGGTCAGCTCGTCTTGTGGTCATCATCCCTCAAGCGTTTTTTCGATAAAACAGAGCGGCTAAGCCATGCCATGTTTTCCTCGATGGACGAATCATGGTGCTCAGTGAGCTGTTAGTGGGCTAGTTCGAGTGGGGCCCCGGCTTCCCATTCGTGAGGGTCCAACATGGGTCAGCTGGTGACCAACTCCAGATTCTTGGTGGCCAATCCATGTAGTTCTAGCGTCCGTTCAACTTGTCCCAAGGGCTCGTTGCCTTTCTTCGAAGAAAAACCATGGACCGTGCCCTAGCCAAGACCCGAACGTGGGCCGGGATGCCCATGGCGCTCGTGCACCCAGGTACCAGCCGCTAGTAGGCCCATCCCTTACCACCCCTCACTCTAAAGGTGCCCTGGAGCGGTTGTGAACCCGTCGTTGGCCAACCTTCGAACTCATGGGCCTTAATGGGCCGTGAGAGCGTTTTTAGCTCCGTATCCCTTCTTACCTGTGGCGGTTTTTGGCCCATCGAGGGGGCAAACCGCTGTTCGATGTGCCCTTTGAGGAGCACTCGGTTACTCCAAGGCCGAGCTAGAGGAGATCGAGGAGTCGGTGGCCCCCCTAGCGTAGGACCTGTCTATCAAGATCAAGGATGAGGTCATCCGCCCAAGGGGTTAGCTAGTTAATTAGGCCAGGCGGTGAACTTGTAATAAGTAGACAAGGTTTTAACTTTTGTTATGGCTGAACAGAGTTTTGGTTCTCCTCCCTTTTTGTGTATAAAAAGGTTAATGCGTTCCAACCCTTTTTCGTAGTTAAGGCTGTAAAGCTCAGGGTGCGGGCGAAAAAACTCTGATCACGCTAGTGAGCAAAAACACCGTAGCCACTGGGACGTAGGTTTCTTACGGTCCAACCAGTTTTACTCAGCATTTGTTTCCGCAGCCCTTGCTTCTAGATCTTAACGTAAGAGAGGATCGGGCGTAGAGAATGTTTTTGGGTAGATATACTCCTATCAGCCCCCGAGTGAGGCACGACCCCTTGCCGTTGCTGGGGTCAGGTGTCACTGAAGAATGAGGAGACAAATAGCAAAATCGATAAGAAAAAATGTTTTTGCATTTTAGAAACATCATTCTTAATTTTCGCAAGCAAATGCATAGGCTAGGGGTAAAAGCTACGTAGCTGTTCGATGTTCTAGATGTTGATGAAGACTTTGCCACCAATGGTCTTGAGCTTGTAGGTGCCGATCGGAGCACCTCCGTGACGACGTACGGTCCCTCCCACGGCGAAGAGAGCTTGTGGTGGTTCTAGTTGCTCTGGACGAGGTGGAGCACCAAGTCCCTGATGTTGAAGGCCCGACCCCACACCCGACGACCGTGGTACCGGTGCAATGCTTACTGGTACTTTGGCAGAGCGAAGGAGGGCAACGTCGTGACCTTCATCGAGCTGATCCATGGCGTCCTCGAGAGACACCTTGACTCCTTGCTCGTTGTACGCCCTAACTCTCGACGCTCCATAGTCGAGGTTAGTTAGGAGGACCACCTCAAAACCATAGACCATGAAGAAAGGTGTGTAGTCGGTCGTCCAGCTGGGGTCATCCTCAAGCTCCAGAGTACCATGGAAAGCTCCATAACCCATCGTCCGCCGAATTTGTTCAACCGGTTGAAGATCCTAGGCTTAAGGCCTTGAAAGACCATGCCGTTTGCGCGCTCAACCTGCCTATTCGTGCGGGGGTGCACCACGGTAGTCCAATCGATGCGGATGTGGTAGTCATCATAGAATCGGAGGAATTTTTTCGCGGTGAACTATGTGTCGTTGTCTGTGATGACGGAGTTCGGGACTCCAAAGCGGTGGACAATGTTGAGGAAAAATTGCATGGCTTTCTTGGATTTGACCACAGAGATCGGCCGAGCCTCTATCCATTTTGTGAACTTGTCCACTACGATAAGCAAGTACGTGTAGCCCCTGGGCGCTCTTTTGAGGGGTCCGACCATATCAAGCCCCTATATCGTGAACAGCCACGTGATAGAAATCGTCTAGAGCGCTTGGGGCAGCAGGTGGGATTGATGAGCGTAGTACTGACACCCTTCACAGGTGCGCATAATTTGCTCGGCGTCAGCCACCACGGTTGGCCAGTAGAAGCCCTGTCGGAACGCGTTTTCGACCAAGGTCCTTTGTGCGACATGATGTCCGCAGACCCCACCATGGATGTCATTCAGTAGTAGCCTCCCTTGTTCGATGGGGATGCAACGCTATATGATCTTGGGGTGGCTTCGCTTGCAGAGCTCCCCCTCAATAATAACGAAGGACTTGGCGCGGCGTGCGAGCCGTCAGGCCTCCATTTTATCCATCGGGACCACCTCGCAGAGGAGGTAACCGAGGTAAGGTGTCCTCCAGTCAGCTATAGGGTCAGGCTCTGCCATTGGATGTTCATCAAGTTCCATGACTTCGGGGTCGGAAGGAGCCGATGGTTAGCCAGCGACAGAGCCTAGGGCAGGTGGCCCATCACCGGTCTGTTCCCGCTCCTCACAGCAGATAGAGGGCTTGTACTGATCATTGGCGAAGATGCCCATCGGCACTGGCTCCCGGCCAGATGCCATTTTCACTGGCATGTTGGCCACCTCATTGAGCCACCTCGAAATGTGGTTGAGTTCGAGGCCATCAAACTTGTCCTCCAGGTAGCGGACTTCTTGGCAGTATGCGGCCATCTTGGTGCTGTGGCGGACGTCAAGCAGTCGGATGCCCATCTCGGCGATGACGCGTAGGCCATTGATGAGCGCTTCATATTCGGCCACATTGTTGGAGGCGGGGAAGTGGATGCAAACCATGTACCTCATGCGCACCCCGAGGGGCAAAATAAAGACCAGTCCCACACTGGCGCCTTTTTTCGTTAGTGATCTATCGAAGTACATCGTCCAGTACTCTTGGTCGATGGCTGCTAATAGCATCTGGATCTCGGTCCATTCTGCAATGAAATTGGCCAGCTCTTGGGACTTGATGGCCGTCCGGGGGGCATACAAAATGCCCTGACCCATCAGCTCGAGTGCCCACTTCGCGATTCTTCTTGTGGCGTCCCGATTTTGGATGACTTCGCCGAGAGGGAAGGAAGTCACGACCGTCACCGGGTGCGACTCAAAGTAGTGACACAACTTCCTCCTGGCGATCAGAACGGCGTACAAGAGCTTCTGGAGTTGGGGGTAGCGAGTCTTGGAACCGGACAAGACTTCGCTAACAAAGTATACGGGATGCTGCACCTTGAGGGTGTGTCCCTCTTCTTCCTGTTCTACCACCAGGGTGGCGCTGACCACTTACGTGGTGGCCACAATGTAAAGCAGGAGTGGCTCCCCATCGATCGGCAGGACTAGAATCAGGGCTTTTATCAGGATTTCCTTGACCTTGTCAAGTGCCTCCTGAGCCTCGGGCATCCACGCAAATCTATCAGTTTTCTTCAGAAGCCGGTATAGAGGGAGGCCTCGTTCGCCGAGGCACGAGATAAAACGGATAAGCACGGCGAGGCACCCCGTAACTCGCTGTACTCCCTTTAGATTTTGAATCGGGGCCATCCAAGTGATGGCCGAGATGTTCTTCGAGTTGGCTTCGATGCCATGCTCGGAGACGATGAACCCAAGCAGCATACCCCTCAGGATCCCAAAAACGCATTTCTCAAGGTTAAGTTTGATGTCGTTTGCCCAGAGTTTTACGAAGGTTTGCTCTAGGTCTGCTACGAGCTGGTCAGCCTGTTTGGACTTAACCATGATGTTATCTACGTAAGCCTCAATGGTTCACCCAATGAGGTCCCCAAAATACTTGAGCATACTACGCTGGTATGTAGCCCCTGCATTTTTTAGATCGAATGACATCGTGACATAGCAGAACGATCCGAATGGGGTAATGAAAGAAGTCACGAGCTGGTCGGATTCTTTCATCATGATTTGATGGTACCCGGCGTACGCATCAAGGAAGTAGAGGGTTTCACACCCCGAGGTCGAGTCGACTACTTGAACTATATGTGGCAAAGGAAACAGATCCTTTAGACACGCCTTGTTGAGACTCATGTAGTCAACACACATTCTCCATTTTCCATTCTTTTTTTGTACAAGGACGGGATTGGCTAACCACTAGGGATGATACACTTCCTTGATGAATCCGGCCACCAAAAGCTTCACGATCTCCTCAACGATGGCCCTACGCTTCTCCTCGTCGAAGCAATGCAGGCGCTGCTTTACCGGCTTGGAGCTTGGCCTGATCATCAAGGCATGCTCGATGACTTCCCTCAGAATGCCTAGCACATCCGAGGGTTTCGACGCGAAGATATCTCTGTTGGCACAGAGGAAGCCAACGAGCGTGCTTTCCTATTTGGAGGAAAGTGTGGTGCCGATGCACACCACTTTGTCCTAGGAGTTGCTGGGGTCTATGAGGACCTCCTTGACGCCCTCCGTGGGCTCAAAAGATCTAGCCGACCGCTTGGAGTCGGGTGCCCTCGGTGCCCCACCCTTGATGATCGCGAGCTCCTCGGAGGCGATAATCGCTGAGGCATGCTCACAGCACTCAACGTACCCCCCACAACAATATGGAGACCATGGTGAAATATGGAGACCGTTGCGAAATGGAGGGTATAACCCCAGGTACCCATGGCAATGGGCATGGGCCGCGCCATCAGGGGAGGTCCAGCCCATAAGATCAAGGCCTACGGTGCCCAGTTTTGATCGGCATGCACCGCAAGGCAATCAGAAGACATCTTGACGATGAAGATCATTTCGGATATGATAGATATCGTATTCCTTGTAAATACTTACCATATAACTGTCGGTGCGGGACCCACGGGATACCCCACAAGGAAGAGAGAAGATCTAGTCTAACTAGAATTCTTTCCATGTAATCTTAGTAGTATTATTATTCTGTAATCCTACTAGGAACTCTCATTGTAAACCGACTAGGATTCTGACCTCCTGACTATATAAAGGAGGGCAGGGTTCCTAGAGACGGGACTTTACGACGACACAACACTTGACAATCAATCCAACGCAAAGGCTAACGCCGACTGGACGTAGGGCTGTTACTCGATCAACGATTGAGGGTCCAAACCAGGATAAAATCGACTGTCTTTTGCGTTTACTGTCGAGTTCTGCATATGCTGAAGCCCGAACAAACTGCCCCGGGTACCCCCATGGCAGGCTTTTGGTGGTCAAACATCGACAGCTGGAGCTCCAGGTAGGGGCTTTCGGCGACTTTGCATCCAAGAGCTCGACGGACCTCGACAACATGATCTTCTCGACGGGATCAACCTTCATCTTTGGTTCATGGATCTGCGAGGCAGATGACAATGGCAAGCTTCAAAGCCGTCTCCTCGAAGATTCAGATCACCATGAAGACCATTCTATTTCATCAACTATGACAGATCAACTTGCAGGAAGATTCGCGCAACTCGCGATGTTCGATTCAACTCAGATTTCATAACTTTGCGCATCCAACTCAAACTTAGGTTCCGCATCCAAAATGGAGTCTTACCCGAGTTCTTCTGAGAAACCGAGTTCTTTTCCGATGGGGCTTAAGAACGCAACCTTGGCCTATCAAGAATACAACTCGGAGTACACTCAGAGTCTTTTCAAGAAGTTGGGTCCTTTTCCGTTTGGACTCCACAACATGGCAACGTCTCATCAAACATGGCCCGAAGGATTCCTCGATCCGGTGCTTAGAATGCCACTGAAAGGAGCTCAGGAAGGTCTCGTACTAACTATAACATCTCAAGACTGCATTGTCCACTGGCCAGGTTCTGTTCCTGAGGATAGCGGCACCCAATTAGTCGGCAATACGACAACAACAATTCTACCCTACCAAGAAGGAGACTCGATCTGCGACCTCGAAGCCTCTATTAAAGTATCACCTACTCCGACAGTGTGGAAACCGACGCTGATAGCGGAACAATTCACGCACGAGAAGTACTCATGGTTCGCCGCCCTCGATCACTATTGGTCCCCCTAGAAGCGCCCGACGTCAGGTCATCGGATGAATCTGAGTCCAACATATCACCCTTTACCCAAGGGCACGATGGTGAGACCGAGGCGTAAAAACAAGCCAGAGAAAGAAAGAACAAATTGAAACAAGGACGTCAGCGCCGTGTTAGGCAGCGCAAGGAAGCTTGGATCAGATATGAGTCAGAGCTAGCCGAGTACAATAGAAGAAAATCAGAGCGAGAGGTCAAAGAAGGACGAGCGGTGAATACACCCTACGATAAGATCCGAGAAGCTCTAGAAGAACTCAGGGCGACCTCACATCCCAGTGAAAAACAAGAATAGCTCCGAGACTTTCTCCGATCAACAGTCCTAAGGACGCACGATGGGAGGACCCACTCAAGACTGCCTACCAGGCCAACATCTCATGAGTAGGAAGATCAAAATCAAATAAAGTCTGCTTTCGAGAGACTTGGACCAAGTGGAAGTCACAACAGAGAAAGTAGAAGGGACCATAGTCAAAATGACCGAGTCGAACGACCAAGAAAGGTCACAAGCAAAGCACCTATTCAGACAGCCACGCAGAACTACTCTCACCAAGATAACAGTTGGCAAGAAGGTGGTGCTGAATCAGAATACATAGAGGCCATAATGCACGATAGATTCCCCTGTTTTGCAAACAGACTTGCTTCAATACGGCTACCTCACAAGTTCAAGCCATCCAACCACTCTTAAGTATGATGGCAAGACCGAACCAAGGTAGTGGCTCAGGATTTACTCGCAATCGATTGAACTGGCCGGAGGAGACAATGATATCAAGACCTTGTTCTTTCCCATGGCCCTAGAAACCATACCCCTTCAATGGTTTGACAAATTGAATCCAGGATCAATCAGAAATTGGGAGGACTTGCAAAAAGCTTTCTGTGAAAATTTTGCGGGTATCATTACGCATCCCATCACTCATGCAGAATTAAAAGAACTCAAGCAGAAAGGGGGCGAAAGTCTCAGAAATTACTATCGACGATTTGGTGAACTACGAGCTCAAGTACATGACATCACCGAACGAGAAGTAATTGAAGCTTTCTCTCATGGAATCATGGCTAGGTGGCAATTTCAAGACTTCTGCAAAGAAAACCCGAGAAACAATGAAGAATTCAGACGAACAGTAGAAAAGATGATTACTGCGGAGGAGAAGACACGAGAAAGGTTCCCGGATAGAAACAACCGAGACAACCTGGACAAGCAAAATCATCGAAACAACATACATCAGAAAAGGAAGCGTGGATCAGACAACACCGTAGCGGTGGCTGATAAATCAAGGAAGTTTTTCAAACCCAGAAGATATGACGACATCGAAAACATGCAGTGCATCTTGCACCTTAAAGGAAATCACACGGGAATTGTTTCACCTTCAATGAACGATACATATGAAAAGATAGTAAGGGAAACACAAAAGAAGACAATCAAAAAAAAGATGAAGACAACAACGAAGACAAGGGATTCCAAAAATCCAGGGGGATAGTAGCAGTAATCTTCACCGGGGTTCCAGATTTCAGAAGCAAACATCAAGAAAAGCTAGCACTACGAACTATCATGGCAGCAGAACCGGCTACTCCAAGATATCTCAATTGGTCACAGTATCCAATTCAATTCTCAAGAGAAGACCAATGGACCAGCGTAGGAAATGTAGGCCATTACCCACTGGTTCTAGATCCAACTATTGTCGGTATGACTGTCACAAAAGTACAAATCAACGGAGGAGCCGGACTCAACATCATTTTTTCAGAAACTCTAAGGAAGATGGGACTACAACTCGCCGAGATGATTACACCAAGAGCACCCCTTTTTATGGCATAGTACCCGTCAAGACAGCGATGCCACTTGGACAAATCACTCTACCAGTTACTTTTGGGACTCCCTCAAACTATCGTACAGAGTTCATCAAGTTTGAAGTTGCAGACTTCGATTCATCATATCACGCAATCCTCGGGTGCCCAGCACTAGCAAAATTCATGGCGATACCACATTATCCGTACATGTTGCTTAAGATGCTAGGGCCTAATGGTGTCCTTTCTCTTCGGAGTGATTTGAAGCGCTCTTTTGACTGCGACGTTCAGGCAATCCAAATTGTAGCAAAAGCACAAGCCGCCGATGGTAGAAAAGAAATAGCCACTATCGCAGCAGAAATGAGCCTAGAAGAGCTAGAGATACCGGCTAAAAAACCCAGCATCCTCGCACCACCAAAAGAAGCCGACGTCAAGCAAATCTGCCCGAAAGATCCGTTCGGGCTACCACGCATTGATCAGATAGTTGATTCAACAGCAGGATCTGCCCTATTATCCTTCCTTGATTGCTATTCAGGATATAACCAGATCGCATTAAAGGAACAAGACCAGAGCAAGACATCTTTCATCACTCCGTTCGGTGCCTACTGCTACAAAACCATGTCATTTGGACTCAAGAATGCTGGTGCCACTTACCAAAGAGCTATCCAAACATGCCTTGATGATCAGATCGGCGAAAACGTAGAGGCATATGTGGATGACGTAGTAGTAAAGACAAAGAACCCGGATACACTAATAGAAGACTTAAAGCAAACCTTCGAAAACCTGAAAAGATGGAGGTGGAAATTGAACCAAAATAAGTGTGTATTCGGAGTTCCTTCAGGACAACTACTCGGATTCTTGGTCAATTATCGCGGAATCGAAGCAAGCGCCAAGCAAATTCGAGCCATAACAGAGATGGGCCCTCCTCGAAATGTCAAAGATGTGTAGAAACTAACAGGCTGCATGACGGCCCTCAATCATTTTATATCAAGACTCGGCGAAAAAGGGTTACCTTTCTTTAAACTGCTAAAGAAGACACACAAGATTGAGTGGACAGAAGAAGCCAACGAAGCTTTCAAGAAGCTCAAGGCATACCTCACCTCCTCGCCCGTTCTCACACCTCCAAAGAAATACGAAGACATGATGTTGTACATTGCAACAACTTCTACTGTGATCAGCACAACGATTGTCGTAGAAAGAGAAGAAGAAGGGCGTGTATATAAACTACAACGCCCCGTATACTACATCAGCGAAGTACTGTCAGAATCAAAGATACGGTACCCGTATGTGCAAAAACTACTCTACGCCCTCCTGATCACTTCACGCAGGCTTCGCCACTATTTTAAAAGCCACAAGATTACCGTGGTGATAGATTTCCCACTCGGAGACATCCTACACAACAGAGATGCAACAGGGTGCATATCTAAGTGGACAGTTGAACTGGGTGCTCTCAATATCGATTTCACCCCATGGAAGGCAATTAAATCTCAAGCCCTGGCCGATTTTATTGCTGAGTGGACAGAAATTCAACAACCTATGTCAAATACCATCATTGATCATTGGAAGATGTACTTTGATGGATCACTCAAGCTAGGCGGAGCCGGTGCAGGCGTTCTCCTCCTTTCTCCAGACAAAAAACAACTCAAGTATGTCCTTCAGATATTATGGCAAGCTACAAACAATGAAGCAGAATATGAAGCCCTCATCCACGGGCTACGAGTGGCAATTACCCTAGGAATCAAGCGTTTACTCATATACGGTGATTCGGCAATAGTCGTCAATCAAGTCAACAAAGATTGGGACTGCACCAAAGAAAACATGGGCGCTTACTGTGCTGAAATACGAAAGCTCGAAAAGCATTTTTAAGGATTAGAAATTCTACATGTCCTACGCGATTCTAATATCGCGGCAGACGTCCTCGCCAAGCTCGGATCGGACAGGGCGAAGGTTCCACCCGGCGTATTTATAGAGGAGTTATCAGCTCCCTCTATCAAACAACCCGGGGAAATAACCCCAGAACTTCTAGCCAAAGGCAACCAGATTATGGTAATCAACAACTCATGGACCCAGGATTTTATTGATTATATCAAAGAGAATAAGTTGCCAGCAGATAAAGAGGAAGCTACCCGAGTTGTTCGTAGAAGCAAGAACTACGTCCTACTAGGGGAAAAATTCTATAGAAGAGCCGCATCATCAGGAGTACTCCTAAAATGCATCTTATTTAAAGAAGGCAAAAAGATCCTAAACGAAATACACTCAGGTTGCTGTGGAAATCATGCCGCTTCAAGAACAATAGTCGGCAAAGCATTCCGCACCAGTTTCTACTGGCCAACCGCTTTGAAAGACGTAGAAGAACTTGTCAGAAAATACAAAGGTTGTCAAATGTTCGCAAGACAAACTCATGTGCCAGCTCACAATCTCATCTACATCCCACCCGCTTGGCCTTTCTCCTGCTGGGGGCGGGATCAAGTAGGACCTCTCAAGAAAGCAAAAGGCGGTTTCGAGTACATCTTTGTAGCAATTGACAAGTTCACCAAGTGGATTGAATACAAACCACTCGCAAAATACAGCGTAGCCAAAGCAGTCGAGTTCATCCAAGACATTATGCACCGCTTCGGCATGCCCAATCGAATCATCGCAGATTTGGGTTCTCCCTTCACAGCCATAGAATTCCAAAGTTGGGCACAGGACTGCGGCTTCAGCATAGATTACGCATCAGTCGCACATCCAGAGGCCAACGGACAGGTAGAAAGGGCTAATGGACTCATACTAGCTGGATTAAAACCAAGATTATATGAAGAACTAGTGGACTATGGATCAAAATGGATTGAAGAATTACCCAAGGTTATATGGGGGCTACGAACTCAAATAAGCAGAGCCACCGGATACTCACCTTTCTTATTAGTCTACGGATCACAAGCCGTACTACTTGCCGACTTGATCTGGACGTCACCAAGGATAGAACAATATGACAAAGGAGAAGCAGAACACACCCAAAGATTAGAACTCGACAGTACAGAAGAAGTCAGAGTAAACTCTACCCTTCAATCAGCAAGATACCTCCAAGGATTAAGACGCCACTACAACAAAAATACCCAGCCTCGATCATTACAAGTCGGAGACCTAGTACTAAGAAGAATTCAAAAAACTGACGGACACTATAAACTACTCAGTCCATAGGAAGGTCCTTTAATGGTCACAAAAGTCACCGGACCAAGCACGTACAAATTGATAACTGAAGATGGAAAAGAAGTCAACAATACATGGCACATCAGCCAGCTAAGAAGATTCTACGCATGAAAACAACTCAAGGAAGAATATATATACAAGCCACAAGAGATCAATGTTCATGATCAATAAAGATGGTGTTCCTTGACATCATATGTCTTATTATGGCTTTCTCCGAGTTGTTTCCAATAAGCATACCAGCCGAGAGCAAAAGAGCTGAAAATATGCTTGAGTCCGCCGATGAGGGTAGCTAATAAGCTAATACCCGAACCAAAAAGCAAAATGAGTGAAAATACGTCTGAGCATACCGGCCGAGAGCAAAAGAGCTAAAAATATGCTTGAGCCCACCGATGAGGATAGCTAACAAGCTAACACCCAAACCAAAAAGCAAAATGGCTAAAAATACGCTTGAGCATATCGGCCGAGAGCAAAAGAGCTAAAAAGATGTTTGAGCCCGCCGATGAGGGTAGCTGACAAGCTAACACACGAACCAAAAAGCAAAATGGCTGAAAATACGCCTAAGCATACCGGCCGAGAGCAAAAGAGCTGAAAAGATGCTTGAGCCCACCGATGAGGGTAGCTAACAAGCTAACACCCGAACCAAAAAGCAAAATGGCTGAAAATACACCTGAGCATACCGACCGAGAGCAAAAGAGCTGAAAAGATGCTTGAGCCCGCAGATAAGGGTAGCTAATAAGCTAACACCCGAACCAAAAAGCAAAACGACTAAAACTAAGCCTGAGCATAAATCAGAGCAATTTCAAGACAAGACCCTCCAGCTCCTTGTTCCAAATAGCAAGAGGCTCGGGGGCTACATTCAGAAGATCCTAAGAAGCGCTACACGGTTTCGCTCAGGAAAGCACTCGGACGCTTGTACCTACTCGGCAGGACCTGAAGGAACAAGACGAGGCTTTTAGAACTCAACCATAAAGTGCTCGGGGGCTTGTCGATCCTAGGATGTTTTACCAACCAGGGAATGACCAGATGCTGACCACATCTCGAGTTAAGCCGAAAAGAAGAAGCTAAAGGAACTTGAGATCGCCGGTCCTAAGTCTTTTCAGTACTAACAAGAACATAAAGTTTGTCAAGACAATAATCTATACCAAGTTGTTTACCAGTCACAGACGAAAGCCAGAACAAACAACTACTCAGAGAAAATTCTGATCACTTGGACAACTCATTTAAAGAGCAAGCAAGGCGAAGACATCCAGGCAAAGAAGACATGAACAGAAATAAAGAATCTTCATTCAAAAAGGAAGTATAATATCCTATTACAGAGGCTGGAAGTACAAAGGTCAATTACATCAAGCATTGTCATCAGGAGAAGAAATATCAATGTTAAGATTATCAACAATCCTCCTGGCTAAATCTTCGACCTCAGGCTCCACCTTCTCAACAGCATCCAGATACTCTTGACTCTCGGCTTCCTCTGCAACCTTGGACAAAGGGAACTTCGGAGCAAGAACCCGGACCTGGGCAAGAACATTTCTGGTACATAAGCGGGCGCACCTCTTCACGAACTCATAGAAACGAGTCGGAACTTGGGGAATAAATTGAGCCCAAGGTTGACCATCATCTGCTGGAGTCCAGAGAAGGTCGGCTACTGACCGAAAAGATTTCCACAAAGCGTTCCAATTCTCAGTAGCCGTCGCCAACTTGCCAGTCAAGACTTCAACCGTTTTTTTGGGCCTGCACAAGATCCCTATCAGCTCCACGCCTAATCAACTTAGCAAGCGCGAGTTCTTCTTCAGCTCGAGTAATTACCTCCTCAGCCCTATTGTGGTTAGTGCGAACAAGTGTCTTCATCTCCTCGATACCCTCTGAGAACTTCTGCTTTTTAACTCGGAGAGCTAGACCACGCAACAAAATGCTCAATGAATCAAAACAGCACACAAGGAGGATATTTATAGGTCAAAGAAGCGGTGCACATGGACCGGGAGCAGCAATGGAACAAACCTAACAAAGGACACAGTGAAAAGACAGAATTCAATGAAAGAGGACTCAGGTGTAAAGGAGCAGTACTTAAGAACGAGCATATTCAGAAGAATATACCAACACTGTACAACTCGTGAACAAACAGCATTTATTATCAACCACCACCATACAACTACATCTGACAACAGCACACTACCAGAGAACATGCCAAGATCATGTATCCGAGTTCTTTTCGGATAAAAGAACCTAGGTATACGCTCGGGGGCTGCAATAGGAAAGGTTTTTAGTCATTTGAACAACTCAGATTCAAGACCCTCTAACTTTTTGTTCCAAATAGCAAGAGGCTCGGGGGGCTACACTCAGTGAGTGTACTTTTTCCTTCAAAAAAAACGCACATCACTCAGAAGACTTCTTCAAGACAAACCACTTCAAGGCCACACGATAAAAAGAACCCGGACCTAGCTATATCCGAGCTCTTTTTAACAAAGAACCCGGGTATACGCTCAGGAGCCCTTCGACGAAGAATCAGAGCGATTTCAAGAGAAGACCCTCCAGCTCCTTGTTCCAAGTAGCAAGAGGCTCAGGGGCTACACCCAAATGGGAGTACTTTTTTCTTCAAAAAGGTACACACCACGTGAAGATCTCACGAAGCGCTACACGGTTTCGCTCAAGAAAGCACTTGGACAACGCTTGTTCCTGCTCGACAAGACCTAAAGGAACAAGACGAGGCTTCTAGAGCTCAACCATGAAGTGCTCGGGGGCTTGTCGGTGCGGGACCAACGGGATACCCCGCAAGGAAGGGAGAAGATCTGGTCTAACTAGAATTCTTTCCATGTAATCTTGGTAGTAGTATTATTCTGTAATCCTACTAGAAACTCTCATTGTAAACCGACTAGGATTCTGACCTCCTGACTATATAAAGGAGGGCAGGGTTCCTAGAGACGGGACTTTACGACAACAGAACACTTTACAATCAATCCAACGCAAAGGCTAACGCCGACTGGACGTAGGGCTGTTACTCGATCAACGATCGAGGGTCCGAACCAGGATAAATCGACTGTCTCTTGCGTTCACCGTCGAGTTCTGCATACGCTGAAGCCCGAACATACTGCCCCGGGAACCCCCGTGGCAGGCTATCGGTGGTCAAATATCGACAATAACCGAATAGATCTAGGCCTAAACCGACTTGTAACCCTACCCCCAGACTATATAAGGCGGGTAGGGACCCTCCTCGAATTCATCTCATATTCAATACAATCCAACAAAGACACATGACATAGGGTACTACATCGATCAGACGGTCCGAACCTGTCTAAATCGCTGTCTCTGCGCCTTGTGTCACCATTTGGTTTCTATTACGCGCACCTCTATCGATCATCTACTACCGTGGGTATACCTCTCGGTAGACTGCCGACCAGATTTCTTCGACAGGATCACTTGCTCACACTTTCTGGGTTCTATCCTATGGACTTCTCAAACACGTAATTGTTGTCTCTTAATAGCCAACTCAATCTCTTTATTAGATATAAGCGTAGAGGTAAAAGGTTTAGAAAGCTGAAAAATCTTAGAGATCTTTCAGTCATGCTTGTTACAACAGAAAATGATACTGCTTATCCTTTTGTTACAAGCTTCTTAAGTTGGTATTAATTCTTCCTGTGGCAACAGCTAGTGTTGAGTGGGTATTTTGAGCCATGAATTTTATGAAAAATAAGCTAAGAAGTAGAATGGGGGATCCATTATTGTTGAATGACTGTCTAGTTACACTTATTGAGCACTAGTTCTTTAAGCAAGTCAAAGACGAGGCTGTGATCTCGCGCTTCCAAGCCATGAAGGAACTTATTGTTAAATTGTACGTACTAGTTATTATGTAATTTCACTTAGCTATGTGTGCTTGAGTTAACAATCTATTCTGCACTTTGCTCCTTTGCTTTTACGAACTTTTTTTTTATCAAACGTCTTATGTTAATATCAAAAAGCTTGAATGCCCAGCTGAAATACCTCATCTACTGATTCAGAAACGTGTGACGTCTCCGATTCATCATCTTCAAGTCCAATGCTATTTTAAAATCCAAATCAAATGTTGGCTCAAATCCAAATTAGAAACTTAACTTGGACGGGAAGTCTAGAGCGAACCTCGGGGAAGAGCTCGGGCAGCGACCCGGAGTGCGGCGCGGGTGACCTCGGCGTGCTAGGTTGGCAATGGTGGGCAAGCTTGTGCGCAGCCGGGCACGGGGGACAGGAAGGTCGCCAAGCGCGGGGTCGAATAAGGCCGCACGGGGTTGGGCTCTAGGTCGACGACGGCAACATCTAGGGAAGGGCTCTAGGTCGACGACGATGGTGACTCGGAGAGGAAGGAAGAGAAGGTGGGGGAGAAGGTGAGTAGCCAGCAATTTTTTTGGAATCATATAGTGTGTTCGCTGATTGGTTTCATCCAGGACTTATCAGTCAGCCAACAGTATTTTCCTCTCATAACAAACCAACACCAAACGGGCTTATCAGCCCAGAAACCAACCAGCGAACAGACCGATAAGCTGAAAACATGAGTCTCGGGAAAAGGTGAGGAGGCGCGCGTCGCATGACAGGCTAGTGGGCCACATCGCTTGCTGGGCCGCACCCTAACCCAAGTAGTTATTTGATTGAGTTCCCTCTTTCTCTTTTTAAGTGGGCTAAACAAGAAGTATGTAAGAAAATGGGAATTGATTTAGAAAACACACTGCTAAAAAAAACTAATCTATATCAAACGTGAATCCTGTGTAGAACACGGGTGAAAAATCAGGACCGCGCCCGAAGCCCTAACCGGTGAAATTCCATCGCTAATCGGGAGAAGCCCGGAGCAAGTTGTTAGCAGCAAGGGGGCGAGAAAGATAGAAGAATCGAAGTTGGGGGACGGAAGCAGAGCAGTAAGCGAAGAACAGAGAAATCTCGATTCAGTTTAGGAAATATTCAATTACAAAGTTCATAACCCTCTCGGCTCACGCACTCGGGTACTTAAACTACGGAGACGTGTTCGGCTTGCTTCCGGCTGCTTCACGGGTTCTTCCAGTCTGGGCCGAAGAAGCAGGTGTTCTTGGTCTTGGGCCTGGTCGTCCGGTCCATCACTTCTTCTCCCTTGGCGCTATCGATGGTACCAGCTTGGGACGTTCTGACGTAGCCGGAGCGGAGCTGACACAAGTGAAATCCTTCAGCTGTAGATTCGCGTGACGGCGGCGACCGGATTTGAGCTCCCGCCGCGCGCGGATCGCCCAGCTGAGTCTCCAGGGAGAAGCCTGAAGAACCTGTTGCAAGTGAGGCTGAAATCCTTCAGCCGTGGATTCGGGCAACGGCGGCGACCGGGTGAGTAGATCTTGGTGCTACATCCTCCTGGTGCTCGAGGCCGGTGCGCAGGTCATCAGTTTCGAGCTTGGTATCGGCAGTACTCCATATCGAGCCTAGAGGGCGGCAATGGCATCGTCCTCCAGATTCGAGGAGGGTGGGAGAGCGATGTTGGACGCCTAGGCCTGACGAACGTCCTCCGGGCTTCGCGCAGGCTTAGGCAAATCACGCCAGGGAAATTGTTGTATAGAAAGAACTAAATATCCGCAATCTTTGAACCAGTATGGTCTAGTGACAGATTGCTTGCTTGCTTATGTAATTTCCTGCGTAGGTTCAAGATCACCACTCCTAGTGAGTGGTAAGAAGGTTCAAGAGTAGAAATAAGTATTTTGTTCCAATCTGAATTGTCCAACTCCTCCTGATAGGTTGTTTGCCATGCTGTTGTTCATCTATATATATCCATGAATGATTAGTAGGATGTAATAGTGCATCAACTAGATGGTCACACGTCTCCTTACTATCAAGCCGCAATGTAGCGTTTACGCAGGTGTTGGCTCAAATAATCAAGTTAAGAGCTCAGTTTCTCGATAATCCGCTCAAAACTATATGCTTGGATAATACCAATGAATTTACATCAAATAGTTTCAATGAACATTATATGTCAATTGGAATAAGTGTTAAGCATCCGGTTGCACATGTTCATACACAGAATGGTCTTGCAGAGTCATTTATTAAACATCTCCAATTAATAGCGAGACCGTTACTTATGAAGTCAAAACTCCCAATGTTTGCATGGGGACATGCTATTTTGCATGCAACAGCATTAATTTGCATCAGGCCAACAAGTTACCATAGTTCTTTCTCTCTACAGTTGGTTTTTGGTAAAGAGCCAGATATCACATCTAGGAATTTTTGGATATACGGTGTATGTCCAATTGCTCCACCAAAACGCACAAAGATGGGACCTCAAAGAAGGTTGGGAACATATATTGGGTATGAATTCCCATCTATAAGAAAGTATCTTGAACCATCAATGGGAGACATATTTACAGCAAGATTTGCTGATTGTCGTTTTAATGAATCAAATTTTCCAACAACAGGGGAGAAAATAAACAGCTAAATAGAGAAATAAGCTAGAATGAATTATCTTTATCTCATTTTGATCCTCGTACAAAACAATGTGAGCAAGAAGTTGAAAGAATAATTCATTTACAAAGTTTAGCAAATAATTTGCCATATGCTTTTATCGACTTAAAAAGAGTGACTAAGTCGTATATTCCCGCTGCCAATGCTCTTGAAAAAGTTAATGTCCAAGAGGGACAACCATCTACAGCTAATGAGTCAAAGGCTACTATAAAACATGGTAGACCATTGGGTTCCAAAGATAAAAAAAAAACCTCGAAAATGGAAGGGAGCAAAGAATCAAGATGGTCAAATCGAGGAAATAATAATTTAGAAAAAATCTCCTGAAAGAATTGAAGACATGACTCAAGAGGAGACAAAGGTACCTAATTCTTCAGAAGATGAGATCTCATTAAACTATGTCATGTCAGGAAAATTTAGAACTGTGACAAGTCATCATCGATGATGCATTCGCATATAATCTAGCGCTAGAAGTTACGGATAAAAATAAGGATAAAAAACCTCACTCAGTCGAGGAATGCAAAAAAAGAAAAGATTGGTCAAAATGGAATGACGCAATTCAAGTAGAATTGAATTCTCTCACAAAACGAGAAGTTTTTGGCATGTAACCCGTATACCCTTTGGTGTCAAACTCGTTGGTTATAAATGGGTATTTGTTAGAAAACGAAATAAGAAAGGAGAAATCACAAGATATTAGGCACGATTGGTTGCCCAAGGATCCTCCCGAAGATCGGGAATTGATTATGAAGAAACATACTCTCCAATGATGGATGCAACAGCTTTTAGATACCTTATAAGACTGGTAATGAAAGAGAATCTTGACCTGCGTCTAATGGTGGTTGTTACAACATATTTATAAGGTCACTTGATAGTGACATATATATGAAACTACCAGAAAGATTTAAACTACCAGGAGCAAGTTCTCGAGAACAATAATCAATTAAATTGAACAAATCTCTATATGGGTTGAAACAATCTAGAAGAATGTGATATAATCGTCTTAGTGAGTATTTGATAAAAGAAGGGTATAAAAGCCATGTATACTCATAAAAAGATATGGATCTGAATTTATGATCATAGTTGTATATGTTGATGATCTAAACTTAATTGGTACTCCTCAAGGAAGTATTAGCGTGAAAGATTGTTTGAAGAAAGAATTTGAAATGAAGGGTCTGGGGAAAACAAAGTTCTGCCTTGGTTTACAAATAGAACATCTTAAAGATGGAGTTCTTTTGCATCAAGCGACTTACACAGATAAAATACTAAAGCAATCTTACATGGATAAAGCTCATCCATTGAGTATCTCAATGGTTGTTAGATCCCTTGATGTAACCAAAGATCCTTTTCGACCTCCGAAATGTGATAGTGAAATTCTTGGTTCTGAGGTGCCGTATCTAAGTGCTATAGGAGCACTAATGTATCTATCTATTCATACACGACCTGATATTACATTTGCTATTAATTTATTAGCAAGATATAGCTTTTTATTCACTCATGATCTTTAAAAGGATGGTATTATAACAGTCCAACAAATTCGTTCAAGTAAGAATCTAGCAGACTTGTTCACAAAGGCACTCCCTACTTCAGTATTCAAGAAATTGGCACATGGTATTGGATCGTGACGACTGAAAGACATCAAGTGATGTGCCATCAGGGGGAGTGAATATGTGTGTACTCTTTTTTCCTTGGCCATGGTTTTTCTTCCACTAGGTTTTTCCTTGGCAATGTTTTTAACGGACCATGCAATTCACCTATTAATGGACATCCAAGGGGGAGTGTTATGAAATATTAATGTGGATGTCCATAACCCCTATACCATCGAAGTTACAACCTTCTACTTCGATGGTGTAACTCTCCTAGCATCAATTCTTGTAATATCATCTCACATGTATGGCTATATATGGGAGGGCTTATGTATTGGAAAGATGATAAGAGATAAGAGAACAGCTCATTTTCTTCCTCTCTAAATTTGTTCTCCACATTCTTGCATCTATATTCTTGATAGTCAAACCAGCTATTATATAACAGAGTTCTCTTTTTTTTTGTTCTCGTGGATTGGTGGTTGTTGTCTGTACAGAGAGAGTCGAACACTACCGGATACAGGATATTTGCCGAGTGGCAGGGACACTCGGCGAAGTCCCAAAAACACTCGGCAAAGGCCGAGTGTTTTCTGTCGAGCACTCGGCAAAGAAGTTGCTGAGTGCCCAAAAAACACTCGGCAAACTTTTTTTTTCAAAAAAATAAAAAAAAAGCACGCCGGGAAAGAAGGGAGGGCCCCACCACACCGCACCACCACCATCCACACCGTCGCCACCACGCCGGGGAAGAAGGGAGGGCCCCACCACGCAGCACCACCACCACGCCACCAGCAAAGCCGCCTCCTCGAGCCGCTCGCCACAGTGACGTCGTCATCCGCGACCATCGTGGGCACCTACTCCGCCACGCCGCTGAGCTGCGACGCCCTCGCCGCGGCCACCTCTGCTCGCCGTCACCAGGAAGCCGCGGTGTCGAGCCTCCACCGCCGTGCCATCCACCTCGATGAGCCTCGCCCAAGCCCGTCCTCGCCAGCGTTGCGCGTCGCCCGTTCCATCCTCGTGGAGCTGCGAACGCCGACGAGCACGCCACCGGATCCACCGCTCCTCCCTCCGCCACCACCACCATGCCCGTCACCGCTGGATCTGGAGAGGGAGGGCCGGGAGGGGGGCGGCGTAGCCGGATCCGGGAGAGGGAGGGCGGGCCGCGCCGACGAGGGAGGAGGGGAGGGCGGGCCGCGCCGACGAGGAAGGAGGGGAGGGCGGGCCACGCCAGCGCCGGAGAAGGAGGAGGGGAGGGCGGGGCTGCGCCGGCGCCGAGAGGGAGGAGGGCGCGGTGCGTGCGCGTGCGCGGAGAAGGGGAGGGGGCGCTGGGGACGGGAGGGCGGGTGGGTGCTGGACGCGGTTAGGTTAAGTAGATATTTTTGTTGTTTATCGAGTGTCTCAGATGGGGCACTGGGCAAAGTTTTTTTTTCATATTTTTTCTCCTACTTTTTTTTGCCGAGTGTTTTAGATCTGAGCACTCGGCAAAGTTTTTTTTATTTTTTTTCTTCTCCTTCTTTTGTATTTTTTTAACACTCGGCAAACAACCTCTTTGCCGAGTGTTTTTGTTTTGACACTCGGCAAAATGTCCTGTTTGCTGAGTGTTTTTTTTTGCCGAGTGTTTTTAGCGTGGCACTCGGCAAAGAACTTGTTCGCCGAGTGCCCGAGAGAATACACTCGGTAAACATAAAAACACTCTGGCAAATTTAAGGATTCCGGTAGTGGAAGGGACCATTCTTCATCACATATACATCTTCATCAACGATATAATATGTCATCTTGACATCATCCTAGAACTTTCAATAAAAGGTTATCAATAGCCGGAGAGATTAAATTGCGCAAGTAAATTAGAGCTTGATTACAAAGGATGCTGATCCACGCACATACATTTCTGTTGTTTCATTAGTACCTACCACACACGTTTGTACATGCATGAATCACGTCCAGATCTGCATTGCATCTATATAAGATCAGCTACACATATGTACTTACTGTGTAATTTAGGGAGGCAGTTGTTCCTTCTGTACGTTACCACTGCCGATCGATCGATTAACAGTTTGTTTTGTACATTCAGCAGTAAATTTGCATTAGTTCACGCTGATGACGGCCAGGCTAGATCAGATGTGAATATTCAGAGGAGTTGATTAGTGCAAGACTGGAACTGCGAGAGGAGCTGGAGCTGCTTGAGGATGGGGCTGAGTGCCTCCATGAGCTTCTCGCACGGGTGGTTGTGCACGCCCTCGTACGTGGTCACCACGATGCTCGTGTCCTTGGCCAGCCGCTGCACCTGCTTCTTCACGTCGCACGTGTGGTGCGTGCACCGGTAGTAGCTCCTGCATGCATGCACACATGGCATTATTATTTCCATGCATCGACCTTCAAGTTTTCTTAAGCAGCGCCAATGCAGTGCAATCATGCATCACGTACAGCAAACAATTTAAAATATAAAACTAGCATTAGACATGCATGAGCAATGGAGACGAACAAACAAAGAGACCTTGGAAATGCGCTGTTCTTGACGGCCTTCTGCCCGTACTTCCTCCACCGGTAGCCGTCGTCGAGGACGTCGTTCTCGCTCCGCGTCTGGAACGCGAACCGTGGCCGGCTCGCCTTCTTCTTCCCCCTCCCGCCGCCGCCCTTCCCTGCTTTTCCGGCCTTATTATTAGTATCTCCCTCTCCCGCCGTCGTCGCACTAGCACTGCACCCGGCCACCGTCACAGCGCTATTACCACCGCTCTCGACTTCGCTCGCGACGACCGGCGGCGGCGGCGTCCCGACATGCAACGACCCCGGCGCGCGCGGGAGAAGCAGCGACGCCCAGTCCACGGCAGCCGGCAGGCAACCCATCATCGCCGCGCCCGGGACGAGGGACGTCGTATCGCTGCACGCATGCTGCTCCGGCTGTGGCGCGGCTACCGGCGGCAGCGGGGCAAGGCACGTACCCGTAGCCAGCTGAGTGTTTGGTTGCTGGATGCCTCCATGGAGCAGCGAGTTTTCCATCGACGACGGACAACGCAGCTAGTTCACGGGAACAGCGCGCCGGCGGCGAGGCGGTCACGTGATAAGTGAGCCAGCGCCGCAGGATATATAGGTCACAGGTGGGTGCACCGTGCAGCTGCGTGGTAGCTGTGACTGGCGGGTGGGTGCCTGTGAGAGGGAAGGCGCCGGAAGGTGAGAAGCGTTGGGCAGACGTTGGAAGCGACCAGATCGATCGGAGGAATAGCAGAAGGCAGTGAGAGAGCCGTGGCAGCAGCAACCGCAGCTCAACCACTGGCATGGGTGCAGCTCAACTTCCCGTCCACCGGAATATTTGACTACTTCCGACGAGACTGGTAGTCCACGTTTGCGAATTAGAGACGTCGTTCAGTGTGTTCAATGTTCAAATTCAAATATACGCACTTCTCAGAACAATTAAGCTAGCCGTAACCGTAATATATGAGCTCTGGATAAATGGAACGCGGAGTAAATAAAACACAAATACTACGTACAATTGTCCTCTGTTGATTTGGGCTATACATGATTTTGAATGGGCTTGATGGCAATAGATTCAACCCTTGAAGGCTTTAACCCCCCTAAACCTTTACGATACTTGCAAAAAAGAGGGTGGTCGCATCAAGATCATTGTGCTTTATGCAATGGGCCGTTGGAGACTTGCCTTCATCAGTCTCTACTTTGCCCATTTGCCAAAGTGGTTTGGAGTCAAATCCTAACCTAGGAACACTTTGATGTTCACACAGTTCACTAGAGACCCCGTCCATTTTGGCACCGTGTGGGAGAAGATCGCTACTAAGGTTTGGTGATCTACACATGCTGGAATCTTTGGAAGGAAAGAAACCGAAGAATTTTCAATAACGCTCAAGTATCCCCAATGCAGGTGGCTTCAATAATTAAAGAAGACATTAAGCAAAGGAAGAGGGGTTCCAAGAGGCATTCCAAGGAGGGAGCTAGCAAGATGGCCATCCTAGTTGTATACGTTATTTTTTTGGGAGGGGGGGGGGGGTGTTTGCACAGCTCCTGGGGCTATGGCTCTACATAAACCTTCTTTATTTTTTTCTTAATTGATAGGCAGAGCTCCTACCATTCGTTTCAAACAAAAACTTTTGTAATACTCTCATTTTTCTCATTTATAAAACCATACTTTTAAACCCCACACCCTAAACGCCGCGATAGTTTGATTTCCTCTTTATTTATAAAACCGGGTTTTCAACCTTCCACAACTTTTATTTTAAAACAGATTATTTTTGTACCGTGAGCAGTCTTGCACAGCGGTTTTGTGTGACGGAACCATACTTTTACCCCCCACCCCCTAAACGTCGCGATAGTTTGATTTCCTCTTTGTTTATAAAACCAGGTTTTCAACCCTCCACAATTTTTATTTTAAAACAGACTATTTTTGCACCGTGAGCAGTCTTGGACAACGGTTTTGTGTGACGGGTTTTATGTGACGTAGCTTCGCATCAACAAGGAGAGTAAATCAAACTTTTTTGATAGTTTAGGTGGTAAATCGAACTATAAATATTTTTTTAAAATTATTAAATGTTTTTCCTAATTTTTTTGAAAGATTCATAGAAAAAATATTTTAGTTAAAAATAATCATACTAGTTACGTATTTTTCTTAAAACCTTGCTCCATCTAATGGGCAGATTGCAATATTTATTTGAATATCTATGGACCCTTTTTGTATTTACTTACAAGTAGATGCTCTTACTATCAATTATAATTAAAACGTTGACTAACCAAACTGCGTAGAAGGCTAAGCGACACGGACTACACTCACTAGATACTCTTATTATCTAGTATTACTTTTTATTTTTTTCTAAACTTTGTTTTTGTATTACTATCAATTATAATTAAAACGTTGACTTGACAACAGTTTAAGCCTGTGACGGATCCAAAGTACGATTTTGGGTGGATAAGTCCTCCCAAAATAGAATTGACTTGACGACACCAAGTCTGGAGAAAAAACCAGTACTTGTATTGCTGACCGGCTTTGCTGTTTCCTTGCTTAGCAAGGTTCTGTGAGACATAGCGTTCGTAGTTACTAAAGAGTTATTACCTAGTTGTACTTATCTTTCCTATTGATAACTAATTAGTTGTCTCTCAACATTTAAAAGCTCCAAAACTTCCTGTTTGACAGCAACAATCGTAGTTGATGCGTATTCAGAGCCGTCGCCTAGCTCCAAAACAATATTGTTAGGAAGAAAAGCCCATCTGTAGGTGTTGTCTACGACACCGTTAAATATGGCTTTCAGAAGAACTCTGGTAGGTGTTAATTTACAAGCATGGCACAAGGTGGTCGTCATGGTTCCAGATGTATAGTTAACAAACTAGAGAGATTATTTCTTATGGGGACTACATCAAAATGGATTGTATTCATTCAAATCCATGTACAGATCCATGTACTGAGCCGTTTTAGGAGTTGAAGCTATACCTTATAACATTTTAATATGAAAATCAAAGTATTTTTGTGGTATTTGTATAAGGGAGTAATCTTAACAAAGGGCAATTTAGCAAGCCAGCAGTGGCAAGGAGATAGAAAATGTTGTTTCTGCTCTTATGACGAATCTATACAACATCTATTCTACGATTGTCATTTTGCTAAATTCGTGTGGCAAATTATTTATGTTTCCTTTAATTTAATACCTTCAACTAGCATTCACAGTTTGTTTACATGCTAGTTAGACAGGATTAATAGGAAACTAAAATCTAATATTCCCGATATGGTTAACCCAAAATAATATAATTTTTGACAAGGCCGTGGCACCATCTTATTTGCATGTTATCTTCGAGAGAACCTATTTATTTGCATGTTATCTTCGAGGGGACCAGCTGGTCTAGGTCCTAATCCCTACTACAGAAGGAGGAGAATCGTCAAATGATAACAATGAGATGCAGGAATATTGAAACAACCGCGATGAAAGTATTTACATGTAATAGAATTGCTCTCTAGATGTAAGTTTGGAAACTTCTCTATTTTTTTTCTTTAGATCAAAACTGTGTTTTTGAGATTGTGTAGATTGCAGTGCTTGTGTTGTAATAAAACAGCTATATGTATGGGCCGATGCAGAAGCTAAGATATTAATATATTCACTTTTAAAAAAAATACATACATAATTGGTGATTAGAAGGTATGGGGCGGCTCGCCATCTCCGCAGGCTGCAGTGCAGGCGCTCAGGACTGGGGCTGGACCACGGAGGCACAGCAACAGCGACGCGCGCTCCCGGACCGTACCCGGCCGCACAATCGGCAGGCATATCCTGCACAGATTGAAAACATGATCAATATATATCAATCAAGATCAAGATAAAAAAAAACAGAAGAAAATACCACTAGGACACTTTTCCTCCATTTATGCAACTTTAGACTCCCTCAACTTTTGAGGCAGCATAATTTTTGAAAAAAATATGAAACTTGTTCCATAATTTTCTGCAACAATTTTTTTCTAAGATTAAAACTATTTTAGGGCTTTTAAGTACATGAAAATAATTTTTTTTCCACAAAAAAAAATATAAAAAAATAGTTGTTCCCCTATTGACTCGCTTAAACTATCAATGTCGTCTAACTTACCAAAAACTAATATGTATCCACTACTTTTGTACAAAGTACTTTAAACTCCCTAAATCAATGGAGTCTAATTTCTTACTTTTGAACCCTTTTGTTGTTTGGCTCCCTAAATCAATGAAGTCTGATTTCTTCAACATTTGAACCATTTTAGTTTAGCAGTTTTGGATTATAGGTGCATGATTTAGGACAGGTGTAGTGATTTTTGGGACAGGTGTAGCAATTGTATCACATCAGAAACTTGCAGGCTGCCATTTGGGACAGGTGTAGCAATTGTATCAAATTGTTAAAAGATTATTTGGTTTGGTTTGTGATTGCGCGGTGACACATTTGGTCCATAGACAGCATCGGTATAATCACAAAGAAAAGCAAAACATATGTGTGCAGCAGACGTTCATTGACACAAATATACAAAACCAGGTAACGTAAAAAGATTTGGAAAAAAAATCATGGAAGAATATGTGCGGTAAATCACAGGGAGAGCAGGATGGGGAGTATCAGAGCTCTCAAAGAAGCGTGAATCACCGGAGAAACTATCGCACACCAAGGTTAGGAGCCCGAGTATTCAGGATCAGAACTCGGGGCCTCTTTACATGTGCGGCGCCTCTTTACTGTTACTACAGAACATTCATTGCGTCGGGGCTCTTTACTGTTCCAACACAACATTGAAGACCACCGATCAAACTCTATCTTCCATACTTGCATCTCAAACTTCTTTGAATCAATACTTTCATGCGTGCAAAAACTGCGAAATCAATTATCTGGGTCTGCCAACACTTAAAACAAAGTAAATGTCTAATACCATGAATCGCCAAAAACATAAATGTTACCACCAGAAAATAAAAGAGTAGGAACAGCTGACAACGAAAATGCTTGGCCGTTGATAAGGTCGTCAGATAGGAGCGAAAGACTAATTATTCAAGGTAATCAAAACCACGAGGGTTGATCATCTGAACTATGCACTTAAAATCATCACCCGACCTTACCAAAATGGCACCAAACCACTGAGATCGACAGATTTTGACGAAGTAAATATGCAAAATAACAAGATCCAATAAACAGAGGCCTCAGAAGGAAGGCAGTAATGATTTTGTAATCAGACATGATATCATACAGATATAACATCCACAGATTTCATCTTCGGCCTCAAAGGAATGAAAATCACAAGACCCAAGGAAAAGATAAGAAAATAAAAGGGAACGGTAAAGCTAGAAGATGTGGTCGACCTCATAGAGAAGATTAGGCTTATCCACATAGATGGATTCGGACATATGCTTGTCTATTTTTTTGATTTAATCATTGGCCAGAAACCATAGTAACAAATCAAACACCTAAAGATAAAAGAAAATGAAAATCTTGATAGGAGCTGATGATTGTTGGCAGCGGACTCGGAATATGGGTGGTGATATATCAGGATGGTCGGCAAGGCAAACAGATGCCAGTTACGACGAACGAGACCTTTAGATACAATCTTCACCGTCCTCCACCAAAGAAGCAACTCAAATCCCCGGTCAAAGAAGCAACTCAAACCCCCCAGTAAGAAAATAAAAAACCGATTGAAGAGAAACCCAGAAAGAAGCAAAACGCAAACGCCGATCCAGATCCAAATTCTGGAATGGAAGAGCGTGGAGAACTAGAGAGAAGGAAATGCTCCTGTGCAGACTGGAGAGGCGGCGGCGTGGAAGATGGAGGTCGCGGGGGCGTTTCTTATATAGAGGCCCCTTGCACACTAGGGTTTTACGGAGGCGGCGGGGCTTCTGGTTCTTCGATTCTCTAGGTCAAGCGAATCTCAGCCGTCCGTCAAAGCCTGTCGTCGATGTCAAGTAGGCCCAACTTTCACTCGAGAAACGACACGTTTCCGCAATGGAAAAAGCCTTTTTAGGCGGGTTCGTTTTTCCTCCCTCAACTTTAAAACCGGGCATTTAGACTTCCTGAACTGTTAAAATCGGACACGAAACCTCCATGTACCGCTTATCAGGCCATTGAGGGCGGTCAAAATGTGCCTGTGACCACCTGTAACCCTAGCTGGGATTCTTTTTCTTTTCCCTCGGAGGCGGGCGGCTGGTGGGTGGTGTGCACGTGCCGTTGCAGTAGGCGGATCTGGTGGGTGTCCAGAGGATTCAGAAGGCCTTTGCTGCCACAAAGCGCACCAGGTTTGTGGAATCGCACTCCTAATGAGTCAATTAGGCATAGAATAATTGTTTTTTTCTTGATCTGGTTCCCTGGGACTTGCTTTTTGAGATCCATTGTTTATTAGGCATAGGAGACGAGAGCTACCAGTTTTTTTTGGGTGCTCTTTACTTGCATCTACATTAGTGGATTAATGAAGGGGCAGACCCAGTGCCGAAGGCTCCCACATGAGTGGGGTTTAGGGAAGGAAAAAACCGAGGCAAGCCTTTTCCCTACAAAATATACGGAGAGACTGCTTCGAACCCATGACATGATGACTCAGTGAGACAGCTCTCATCACTGCACCAGGCCTGCTCTTCAGTGGGATTAATGAAGGCGTATTCTTTTTTTAATGTATGTAGGCCATGGATGTGTCGGACTCACTGGCTGTGAGGTTCCGTTTTAGTGGAGAGTTTTCCAAAGATGGCAAGATACTGCATTATTTTCGGGGGAAGGCTGCAATGTCTTATATTGATCGAGACAAGATTTCTCTGCCAGAGGTTGTGGGACGCTTGCGTGATCATTACAATGTACATGATGGAGTTTTATTGCATTGGTTATTTCCTGGTAAAGAGCTACATGATGGTTTGCGTGTGCTGGTGGATGACAAAGTTTGTCAGTTCATGTCTGACTCCATTATGGACAGCGGAGTTGCAAATATATATGTTGAAGAGCCATCTGTTATTTCAGTGTCTGACGATGAGGGGAAGGGTACATACAAGAAGAAAGGCAAAGCAATTCAGGAAGAAGATTCAAGCTCAGGCTATGACAGTGATTTCATAGGAGATACATGCTCATCTGGAGATGATGAAGAAGCCGCTAAGATTCTAAAGAAATTCAAAGAATTGAAGAAGTTGAAGAAAGGAGAACATGCTATACTAGATGATATCATTCTTGCAGAGAACAGATCACAGCTAACAGAATATTTAGCCATTGAAGGAGAAGAAGATGGAACAACATATGAGGAAAGTGATGATGAAGAGTCAGTTGAAGAGGTTGGTACTGATGGGGAACTGAGAAGGAAGCCAAGTCATTATAGGAGGTTCAATGCACAGTTTTCAGTTCCTATATTTGAAATAGAGATGAAGTTCAGTGGCAAGAAGGAGTTCAAGGAAGCTATCATAAAATATTGTCTAGCTAACAGAACGGTAATAAGGTTCATAAAAGATGAACCAACAAGGGTAAGGGCTAAATGTGACTGGAAGCATTGTCCTTGGGTTTGTTTGTGTTCTAAGAATTCAAGAACAGATAGTTGGCAGATTGCTACATTCATTGATCAACATACTTGTCCTCCTAGAATGGACAACAAGCATGTCACTACCAGGAGGATAACTGAGAAGTACGAGAAGTTTATCATGGCAAACCCAACATGGAATATCACGAGGATGAAGAGTACTATCCAAGAAGAAATGTTTGCAGATGTAAGCATATCCAAGGTGAAGAAAGCAAAAGCTATGGTGATTCAGAAGGCCTTTGCTGCGACATAGGGACAATATGAAAGGCTTTATGACTATCAACTAGAATTGTTAAGGAGCAATCCTGGGAGCACAGTTGTAATTAACAAGGAGGAGGATGTGGAGCCACCAATTTTTAGAAGGATATACATATGCCTTAATGCTTGCAAGGAGGGATTCATGGTAGGGTGTAGGAAAGTTGTTGGATTAGATGGTTGTTTTTTTAAAGGAGCACTGAGTGGGGAACTTCTTTGTGCTATTGGAAGAGATGCAAATAATCAGATGTATCCCATTGCCTGGGCTGTGGTAGACAAGGAAAATAATGTCAATTGGGTCTGGTTCTGTGACTTGCTATGCAGAGACATTCAGGTTGGTGATGGAAGGGACTGGGTATTCATTTCAGACCAGCAAAAAGGTATTCTCAATGCTGTTGAGAAATGGACACCACAGGCGGAGCACAGGAACTGTGCAAGACATATTTATGCCAATTGGAAAAAAGAGTTCAGTGACAAAGAATGGCAGAAAAAAATCTGGGCATGTGCCAAGGCTCCCTGCATTATGCTTTTCAACCATGCAAGAGTCAGGCTAGCAGAAGACACTAGAGAAGGAGCTCAGACAATCATGAAAACACACCCACAACACTGGAGCAGGGCCTGGTTCAGGTTAGGAAGCAACTGTGATTCAGTTGATAATAATATGTGTGAGTCATTTAATAAGTGGATAGTAGAAGCTAGATTTTTTCCAATCATTACTATGCTTGAGGCAATCAGAAGGAAGGTCATGATTAGGATTCAAGAGCAAGGGACCAAAGCATATAGGTGGATGGGTGCCATATGCCCACATATCATGAGAAAGCTAAACACTTACATTACAATGGCTGGCTACTGTCATGCTATTAGTAATGGAGCAGACAAGTTTGAAGTGAAACATTTTGACAATATGTTCACAGTTGACTTACAACAAAAGACATGCTCTTGTAGGTATTGGCAGCTAGCTGGTTTACCATGTTGTCATGCAATATCCAGCATATACTGGGAAACCAATGTTTTGGATGACTATATTGCAGATTGTTTCAGAGTAGAACACTTCAAAAATACTTATGCTCATTGTCTTGAACCTCTAGAAGGGATTGAAGGTTGGCACATATCTGACAGGCCAAAGTTGAGGGCACCAGGTTATATTAAAATGCCTGGGCGACCTAAGAAAGAGAGGACAAGAGAACCAACTGAGAAGCCCAAAGCAACAAAAATGTCTAGAGTAGGCACTGTGATTAGGTGCGGAAAATGTAAAGGCACTGGACACAATGCTTCCACTTGTGGAAGGAGGACTGACTCTGCTCAATCAGGTGGTGCACAGTCTGCTCAATCAGGTGGTGCACAGTCTGCTCAATCAGGTCCTGCTCATTCTAATCAACCTGCTGTCCCTCGTGCATCTCAAAATACAAATGTCTCAGTGCGTGTGCCATCTACCCAGCAAGATAGTAATGCAAGGAAAAGAAAGAGTTACACAGCCTTGACTCACAGATCCGAAAGTTCAGATGGAACGACTACAATTAGGCAACAGGTAATACACTTGCTAGTAATGTTTGATAAGTTTACACACCAATTGTCAATATGTTCACATGTGTACATTTTCTATCTTTGTAGCCTCACAGAAGTTCTCTAGGTCTGGTTCACACTAGAACGAAGGCAAAGGTGGAGACTAGAGCTACTGCTCAAGCATCTGCTCAGGAACCATCAAAGAAACACCATGCTCAAGAACCAGCAAAGAAACACAATGTGCCAATGCTTCTCCTTCCACCTTGGGACTCGGCCAAGCTGTGATTTTTATTTGAGTACCAGATTATGTGTCATTATGCTTTATTTGATGTACCAGACTTAATGTCCTTTAGCTATCTGCAAACACTTTGGATTTTATCTTGTCTTCGACTAAATTACTTTAGCAAAAATCAGAATCCATAAGAGTACGAAATACCAAATCTCACTCACCTAGCAAGCGACGAGCTCGAGCTCGGTCCTGGTGCCTGCGGCCCGCGCTCAGCTCCGCCACCGCGCGCGCCTGCGCTCAGCTTTGCCGCGCTCAGCTCCGCTCGCCGACCGCCGCCGCATGACACATGAATGAAGCGAGGAAGGAGAAAACTCAAATGACGAACGCCGGATGCGGTCACGGGCAAAACCACGGTGGTTTCGTGTACAGGGAGGTTTCGTGTTCGGTTTTAACAGGGAGTCTAAATGCCCGGTTTTAGAGCTGAGGGAGGAAAGACGAACCCGTCCAATAGTTCAGGGAGGTAAAAAAGACTTTTTCCTTCCGCAATTTAGGCCCAGGCCCAAAAAAAAAATAACTCAGGCCCGGCATGCGTCAACGTGGCTCAGCGGTCTCCTACGCTCATCAAAAGTCTGCAGAGGTTGCTCAGGAAAAAAAAAAGGTCTGCAGATTTTCCTTAAAAAAAACAAAAGTCTGCAGATTTCAAGTTTTCGACGATACATATACGAGGCTGTTACGAGTACCTAAGAGTAGCTCCAACGTTGTGATTCAGAGGGTGTGAGAGAAAGGCTTGTGTTTGATCAATTTGAGAAAACTCTCAATATCTTTTTTTAGTGGATAGTAATAGAGATTTTGATGAAAAAAATACTCTCTAACAGCTTATTTGGTTATCAAATATAGTCATCCTCTATTCTGAATTTTTCGCTAGCTAAATATATAAAATGGAGAATGGTTCTCTAGAGTACGCACAAAATCTAAAAGAAAGGTTGAAAAATAGAAAGATATAGAAAATGATTTTTATACAAATAATTATCTAAATGATGATTTAGAAAGTGAGCTTTACAAAGACTCTGGAAGATGCTCTTAGTTTTTTTTTTTTGCGAAAAAGAGAATTTATTAAGGATTAAGTAACGTCTTTACAAGAGAGCGACATAACCCACTTTGAAAAACAAGCAAAAAAAAAAGTGACACTCCTAATGAAATACTACACCAAATTATTCTCAACTCTACTAATCTTAACAAACTCTATTCTACATAGTTGGCCACCCATATGCGTCTCCTCGATAACTTGCCAGATCGCCGAATCGTCCTGGGCATTCGCCTGAATCTTGGAAACCACCGACTAGCAATCGGACTCCAGGATCATTGGCATATCAGGCCACCTTTGCGCCATATGAACGCCTACCCGGAACGCAATCGCCTCTGCCTCTGCCTCTTCTACATCTTTTTTTTTTTGTGTGACTGTGCCTCTTCTACATCCCCGCAATGCAAAATAACACGCCAACCAGTTACCTTCAGATTGCCATCCCAATCTCTAACTCTAATGACCACCCCAAGCGCCGCCTCCCCATCAAGATGATTGAAAGCAGCGCCAAGCCAGGGCCACGTTTAGGCCGCGTTTAGTTCGGCCCCAGATTTAGCGCCGCCCAAATTCACGGCACTGTTTGCGGCACTGTAGCGTTTGTTTTTATTTGGTAATAATTATTCAATGGTTGACTAATTAGGCTCAAAACGTTCGTCTCGCAAAGTACAACTAAACTGTGCAATTAGTTTTTGATTTCGTCAACATTTAGTACTCCATGCATATACCGCAAGTTTGATGTGACGGAGAATCTTCTTTTTGCATAGTGCCAAATTCTGGAATTTGGATGAACTAAACGTGGCCTTAGTTTGGTGCCAAATTCAGGGAGGCACTGTAGCTACAGTACTTTTTCGTTTTTATTTGGTAGTAATTGTTCAAGCATTGACTAATTAGGCTCAAAACGTTCGTCTTGTAAAGTACAACCAAACTGTGCAATTAGTTTTTGATTTCGTCAACATTTAATACTCCATGCATGTACCGCAAGTTTGATGTGACGTGGAATCTTCTTTTTGCATAGTATCAAAGTTAGGAATTTGGTGGAACTAAACAGGGCCCAGGCAACTCAGAAGCCAGGCATGGTCCCCAGGCGTCCGATTTCTTGTGCCTGTGGCCAGGATGTGTTGCCAGGCAGGCAGCTGCCCGCCAGGGTGTCATCCAAACAGGCCCTTACTGCCCTTGACGTCCATGAGGTCCCCCTCCATGGGATAGCTCTTAGTCTAAATTCTAGCTACTAAGTTTTAGATAATTTTTTTTAACCGTCACGGGGGAGATTTAGAGCAACTCCAAAAACTTTTTTATATCATTTCTTATCGATAGAAATAGAGATTTCGATGAAATAATACCCTTCAACAACTTATTTAATTTGATATGCAAACACTGCTATCATCTTTTCCAAACTTCTCACTAGCCAAAGATAACGAGCGGGTTTGCTTTTTCTAAAGTGCGCACAAGATATAGAGGAGCTGTTGGACGATGAAAATATATAGAGGGTGACTTTAGTTCAAATAATGATTAATAGAGTGACTTTAGAGCGACACTGAGTTGGAACCTTTCTAAAAATTACTGGATACCAAAAAATTCATTCCACCACCAGTTCTCTATTATCCGTTCTTAGAAACATACACGAGATGGCCTCACGTGCATAAAGAGCAACCGGCCACATAACAAATATCTCGTCACCATAGCCGGCCATCTCGGCACGCTAGCTTCCGCCCAGAATCTTTAAAACAATGGGTCTGTTTTGTTGGTGATAAAACATGCCACGTCAAAGGTTTGTTGTGCCACAGTTGCTTCGGCAGCTGTGTTGGTTCATTGTCACACTTATGGTACGTTAAATTTTTTTAGCATCCTACCCCACATGTCATGGCCTCATTTTCCTACCAAATCTTGCCACAAGTGTAGCTTCGATTTCGGTCGCCACACTTTCTTTGGCAGCCACAGTTTGCCAAAAGTTAAACGTGGCAAATTTTAGTCATCAACCAAACAGACCCAAAATTTTCATTGCCTACTCAACCTCCCTCTTCTGCTTTCCGCTTGGATCCCAGTGACGCATAAATTGGAAGTTAGATAAGGAATGGCTAGAATGTGTTTTTTTAAATGCTAGCGCACGGATGTCTGATGGGGATAAATTCCCTCGCCCGCACGCCTGACAAGCCTGCCCCCATCCGCGCACCCCGCCTCCATCCCCATCCGTTCCCCTCGCCCCCGCGGGCACACCCAAGCCCCGTCGTGCCCCCAACCGTCGGTTCCCAGCGCGATGCACGCAATGTCCGCCGCCCACCGGCTCGCCGCGCCTCATTCCCGACGCCCCTTGACTCTCCAAATAGCGAGAAACACGTGCAACATAAAACACTTAAATGCAACATACGTCTGAAACAAATTAAACATCTGGAAATATACACTTACAACATGTGTGAAAACATATGCAACATCCGGATATAACACTTGCAACTTGCGACATAAAACACTTGCTTCAACAGAAGACTGAAACAGATGAAACATTTTAGAACATATTGTTGCAACATATGTGTGAAAACATATGCAACATCCATATCAAAAGGTTTGCAACATACATTTGGAAACAGATGAAACAGTTTGAACAAACGCTTGCAATATGTCTCTGAAACACTTGCAACATGTGCAACATGTCCTGATCTAATTTTGCAACATCCATATAAAAAAATTGCAACATGCCTCTGAAACAATTGAAACATGCCTCTGAAACAATTGAAACATACATTTGCAACATAGGAGGAGAGAGGCCTAGGCCAGTCGATTTCGGCCGACGGGGTAGGAGCCGGCGGCGAGCGGCTGCGCGTGAGCACCACCCAGCACCAGCGCCAGCGGCGTACGCGAGCACCACCACCACCAGCGCCATCGGCACCGGGCTTGGCTCGGCAGCGACGGTGGGGCATGAGGGGCGAGGGGCGCCATGGTCTCCGAGGTGAGGGGAGCTCAGCCGTTGGGGTGGGGCGCTGCGCCGGGTTGGGGAGAGCCGTCCACTCCCTGCAACACCACCGCGCCACGTCCATGAATCCCGCCTGATCTCGCTCGTGCTCCATGGATCTCACCGGGGTGGGGGAGAGGGCCGCCGGATCTGCGGGCATTGGGGGCTCCCGGTGAGGACGCCAGGCGTTGGTGCGCTCCGGCAGGGGATGAGGAACGCGGAAGGGGTAAGGATGGGGAGGAGGAAGCGAAGGGATAAGTTTTTTTCAATATACATGCAGGCAGGAGCAAGCGACGAGGTGAAAATGTTGTTCGACATTTGTGCAGTCCATCAGACGCATGACACATAGCATTTCCGTTTTTTTTTTACCAAAAAAGCAATGTTGAGAGTGTTTTTCAAACTGTTAAAGATGCTCTTAGGTGCAGGTGTCAGTATGCATCTGCACTGTTTTGTGAAAAAAAATATACGTATTTACCTCAATCCAAGTGTATTGGAGTGCAAAGGTAAAACTTACTTTAATTTCTAACTCATCTACTCTAATACAAATGCATCCAAGCCTAACAGAATTAGGCCCTGTTTGGTTGAGCTGTGGCTGTGGGAAAAAGCTGCTGTGGGCTGTGAGCTGTGGAAAAGCTGCTGTGGGCTGTGAGCTGTAGAAAAGCTGAAAGCTATTTGGTTAAACAAGTATAAAATATACCTTTTATCTTTATCTCTCTTGAAACAACTATGGAAAAGCTTTTTATTCCACCAATTTCGAAAAACAGAAAGTCAAAAGCCAAAAGCAGGGTCAACCCAGCTTTCAAAAATGAACTACGGAAAAGCAGCTGCTTCTGAAAAAGCACCCTCCAAAAACAGCCCCTTTGGTTGAGCTTTTGGCTTTTGGGGCCAAAGGCCAAGGCCAAAAACCCAACCAAACAGGGCCTTAGCTTTCTCTAAAAAATAGCCAATGCAAAAAAAAAATCCTCTAAAAGAATAGCCAATGCATGAAAATCAGCTAACGCATAGGAGTTTGAAATTTCACACAGATGGCGCCGTGAGGATATTGCTACTGCCACGTGACACCCGAAGAAATTGGCCACATATACAAGGGCATCACAATTTCACTCCTAAAATTGGCCACATTTACAAGAGCATCACAATTTCACGCAAAAAATTATGCACGAGTGTTGCTCCAAGGATGCACAATAAGTTGGTTCCGCATAGATAGATCCAAGAAAAGAATGCAACCATCGACCTCCACAAGTCGAGAACCCAGTTCAACGTCAGATCAGATCAGCTGCAAGCAAAGCGGCACTTCAACAGAGTCAAAGACCACACAGAGGATAGGAATGTTACAACAGTTGGATATCACAGACAGAGATGAGATGCTTCTTTCTTGCATAAGGTGAAGTACAAAGTACAAACCATGGTACAGAGTCCAGCAAACAATCAAACCATGTGAGTCACCTACATCTACTTAATATACAGATACTTGTGCTCGGAGTCTAGTTTGCCGCACTCGTGGTAGCCAGTATGAAAATGTTACTAGCGACCAGTAGAAAGGTTACACAAAGGGATCGTAGCAGCTCAGCTTCTGCTTGGTCCGGTTCTGTCCCCAAGGATCATCTGCGGGTCGAGGGTTGACAGAATTTGGGGCATTGACATACCACCAGATACAACAATTTCTGCAAACCATGCGTGCAAATATATCAAGTCTTTTTTTTGCTGGAGTAGCCATCCATGTTTCTTGAAGCAGAATATCAAACTGTGCTGAAATGGCAGAGAGTAAGAATTTACCGATGCCTTCACGCACAGAAAGATTTGGTCTTATGACATCCTTTGAATTCACCATGAAGATATCACCAATGTAAAGATGGTTCGTTGGGACATAGACGCAGTAAAGATCTTCTTGACCAGAATAACTCTGCAACATAATAACAGGATTGATGCACAGAGACAAAACCATGTGCTAACATCAGAAATGACATTACTACAGCCAAAAAGCCCATGTCATCAATGTATTTCTTCTCGTGCAGCAACTGAAACAATGAGATCATCTCACTTTACCCACATCCACATGTCACAATAGTTAAGTTTCAACCATACAAGAAATAAAACTTGCTTGAATTACTCGCATAACAGTAGAAGCATAAAACAAACAGCATTAGCATGAAAAGCTAAAGTAGCCTTGTTTGGAGCAAACCTGGAGGGATACTGACGATGTGATGAAACCAAACGCATATTCTCCAACACGAGGATGCCTTATGATGACCACTTCCTTGAATGCCTGTTTGTTCTGATCTGTAAAAAGCAACCAGAGTTTATTCAGTGCCTCAGCAAATTAGATTGACCAGTTTGATGACTGACATTACCTGGTGATATTGCAGCACTAATTTGCTTCGATGCATTGTAGATATGCCGAACAAGAGGCATGTGCTTAATAATCCACTCGCCAAGGCTAAGGACAGATGCCCCCACCCAAGATGACATAAAGACTCCGATAAAAAATATGAAAGTAACAGATGTGATGAAGCCAAGACCTGCGGAATCATCAGAGTGCAAACTGAAAACTTAAGATGGATAAAAAATAAAATGTTCTTCTCACTGATGACAAGCTACCATATAACAATAATTTTGCCTAAATGGCTTGCAGGTTAACTTTCCCAGATTTCTGAAAGAACTGGTAATCTAATCCCATGGTGTATACTGAACTAAATGAAGAATGAAAGTGGTCCCTTTTTTTCTGAATGAAAGGAAATCGTAACAATATTATATAATACTCTCTGTTCCACGTTATAGTTCGCTTTACTTTTGCCCTAAGCCAAACTTTTCTATTTTGACCAAGTTTGTAGAAAAACTATAGTAACATCTACGAGTTCAATATATGCATCATCAAAACATATTTCATGGAGATTTCGATGATGTAGATGTTGGTAGTTTTTTTTCTATGAACTTGTCAAAGTTGAAGAAGTTTGACTTAGGACAAAGCTAAAGTGAACTGTACTTTGAACAAAGGGAGTATCAATTTTTCTAGATTCTGATATTTCAATACAAAAAAGAAGTTAGTTCACATACCGAATATGTTGATTCCCAGTTGAGCATAGATTGGAGAGAAGAATCCATCAACAAAATGAATGAACCACCAGGTGATGTAGAACGTTATTGCTATGGGGAAGAGAATTACACTGGAGAATACCGGCAAATAAAATGATAACAGAAAAAAAAAACATCTTAGTATATGTGGCAGGCACATGGAAAGAAAAATTCATGTAGCATCATTGCAAATTGCATAGAAATGATGCATGCAAAGTCACAGCCCTTGATTATCATGGTTCATATACAACCCAGAGTGACACTTCAGGATTCAGGAGAAACAACAATATTTTTTTAATGCCTAAACTAGAGGCTGGACATATGGGTGTGAAATTAACTGAACAAAAGGGACTAAGGAAATTCCTTGTGATTAGAACTTTATGGTAATCCTACTGTTGGAACATTGTGGAGTATTTCTTCTAAAATCCAAATTCGTGTTCCATATGGCTGTATTTTGAATGTTTGGGTTATCACAAAGGAGTTATCAGTCAAGTGGCAACATGTAAATCCTCCATTCCAACCGTAAGTCCATGAACCTTCTGATATTTCTCAGGATTTATACAAGGTTATCTTATTATTGTTATTATTATTGAAAGGAACAACACCAAGAACCAAATAAACAAGCATCCCACTGTTCCTAGTAACTACTAGTTAGATAACCATATTGATAACATTGCATCACCTGCCTAAATGACTTCCTGATGTGTAAAGGGGAATGGATGTTAGCACAGCAACAATATAGCACTGCACCAAGAAATTTGACTTTTTTAAGTGGCTACTGGCTACTAAGCCATGGACCATGGTACATATCCCCAACAACCAGGCTATACATGACAAAACCATGGAAAATGAACCTAGAATTAGCTACTAGGAATTCCCATATTACAGTTCCATTGCTAAATGCTAGACAGTAATCAACAGGCGAGGGCGAGGAAAGATTAATTTCGCAAGACTCTTTACCATCCAGTCATGAACTTCTTTGAAGCCCAGCTGCGGACGACCTTATGGAAAGCCTGCATTTAAAGAAGAAAAAAAGGGGGTGATTTTTTTTTTTTAACATGAGCTGTTCTAGCTTGAACCCGGAACATGCTTTCTCAGTTTCAGCAAGGCAAGTATCAGATAGGAATGCAAGAGTAGGAGCCAAAAAAAAAGTATTTCAGTTGCTGTCAAGTAATTGTCATTCCGCACCATGTTCGCTTGATCGTATCAGCCATGCTTATCAGCTATGATACAGTATTTTTCTCTCCCAACAAAACAGCATCAGCCGGCTTATAAGCCACAAAAACGATCGAACAGGGTGCCAAATTGCAGCTCAGCGTGCAAAAGCTCTAGGCAGTTTAGAGATTCCACTAACCAAATAAATGTTTTGAATATCATTTTGTTCAACTGGTAATATAGGGGTGTGCCATCGTAGAAAAACAAGTGGGTCACAGTCTTCTCAGCTTTCTATTTTTAAGCAGATCGAAGCTATGCACAATCCAGTACTAATACCATTTGCCCACAAGACCCAAATAGGACATTGAAGCATTTCCTAGTACATAAACTGCTCCTCGGTTCATACCGTTAACAAACATCACAGTCAACAAGATGTAGCTGAGTTTAAAACAACGAAAATAACATAAATCGTAAACTAACCGAACAGACCCTTGAATAAAAGGGGGGCAAGAGAAAAAACAAACTAACTATGCAATCGAGTAGGGAGGGGGGCGGGGGCGTACCTCGCGGCCGGAGGAGGAGAGCGCGGCGGAGGCGGAGGAGGCCCTGTCGCCGTCCTCGACCCCGTCGCCGGGCGCCGAGCCGCCGCCGGAGACCGGGATGAGGAGCTCCCGGTCCCGGTCCCGGTCGCGCCCGCCCATCGGGCTCAGGCTCAGCGGAGACTTGTTGTCTCCCATGGGGCTCGTCTGCCGCGGCGGCTGTCAGCCGCCGGTCGCCCTTGCCAGCTCGGGTCGTCGCGATCGCTGCTGCGGGGAGGGGATGCCGGCTCGGCACGGCCGCTGGGGCAAGAGACTTTTTCTATTTTTCGTTTTTTTTTCTGGAGTCTTTTGAGAGTTTGCCCCTCTTCTGCTGTCCCGTCCCGTGGGCACCTGTCGAGTCGCTCTTCCTCGCCCACTGCCCCGCCGTGGGATGGAGGCGTGGGGCCCACATATACGAGCGAGACGAAGTGAGAGTAATGAGGTGGGTACGATCATGGTGATCGCTTGATTAATCAGGTCAGGTGAAGCAGAGTTTGATTTGATAGCTAGCAAAACAGTTAGCTCCACCAAATAAACAAATTAACAAAAAGCTGCTGAAGCCTCCAGCAAGTTTGAATTCCCGAAATAGGTAGTAGCACCAAACTGATTTGAACACCGCACAACCAACGTTGTGTAGGGAGTCTCCATCCGTCTCGTTGGAGAGAATCGTTAGTCCAAATTTGCAAGAAACTCGGATGAAAATGGCATTCCTCAAAATTCATGTCAACATTTCTTTACTTCGAAACAAGCCTAAATAGTACAGCCAGCATAGCACTGACATGGAGGCACTCTCGTCATCTCATGCTTGACATGACGTGACTTTCCCCTGTGGAAATTTCCCGGTCAACCAAAGCCGGAAAGGAGGTAATCCATGGCGGGCTGCAGTGCGCCAAGGGAGTTGCCCCTTGCAAGATTAGTCCCCGCAACGGAACCATTTGCAACGTGCAAGTTCAAAGCTTAGAAACTCCCAGGACAAAGAAATTACGTGGAACCAGGCACAACATATGAACACATATCAAGAATGTTATTGGAATACGGAGTAATATATAGAGTCTAGCAGGCACATTGAAATTCTTCAAGTTGGAATAGTATATATAGAGTCTAGCAGGCACATTGAAATTCTTCAAGCAAGGTGGAGAGAGGAGCTTCAATTTATTTCCCACTACCAGGCAAGTAAAAATTACAAGGTTTGCACAAGTACACGGTGTGTACTTCATACATAGCGACAGCGTCAATGGTTGGACAGGAACGTACAAATACAGAATGTGAAGGTTCCTCCATGCTTCCACAGAAACCCTGCAGAAAAGAAAAGAATGGCTGGTTCAGAAACTCGAACAGAGTTGGTTTGTAAGTTTGTAGCTATTCAAACAGGCCAGACAGGGAAATTACAGCTGCTTATTTCATCACAAATCAGGAAAATATATGGTTAATCAATATATCCAGGCGGGGAAGCTCTCCCCTCCGTAGTTCATGTAAAAAAAACACAAATCAGGAAAATATGAACAAAGTAACATCTTAGAAAAGCACAGCATACACATATCAGATGCCAGGAGGTAATTCCAGTTCCTGCAGCACTTTTTGTTCCAACATGACTTGTGAATCTAAATAAGTGATGATTAAAAGGTCACAAATGCATACAAGGAAGTGGATTCTCAATCGTACAATGATGCTATGTAAGATAATCAATGTATTGAGGCCAACTGCAAACTAAGTTATAGGAGAATGATCTGGAGGGGATTTTTGGTACCAAATAAGTGCGTGTTTAGTTCGCGAAATTTGAGAATTTGGGGTTACTGTAGCACTTTCGTTTTTATTTGGCAATTAGTGTTCAATCATGGACTAATTAGGCTCAAAACGTTCGTCTCGCAATTTCCAACCAAACTGTGCAATTAGTTTTTTTTCGTCTACATTTAATGCTCCATGCACGTATCGCAAGATTCGATGTGATAGATACTGTAGCACTTTTGGGAAAACTTTTCGCGAACTAAACAAGGGCTAAACAAGTTAACCATCTGTGATGTGAGCGGTAAACCCATGAAGATGATTTTGGTGGTACCATGAAACGATTCTGAGTGATGGTATTTGGGCACCATACTGTGCTGAAAATGGAGACCTCAAGGTCCAGTCAGACTGCTTAAACGACACCCTATACACTACGGCACCAGTCTTATAGTCTCAGTAAGCATGAGACCTGGCCTTTGGCCTAAGACCAGGTCTTACACAATAGAAAATTGCAACAAAGTAAGCTGACACAGTTAGAGAGAGCGTGGGAGGACTGTAATCCTTGCTGATGCCTGCCATGTATGAGAAAGAAAAGAAGTTAGGACTTATGTTTATTTTAACTGATATATATGTGGGTCCCGTCTTATAGTCCATCTAGACCTTATACATAACAACAAATTGATCTTAGACACATCACCCCTTCTTAAGGTCTATGGTGACCTTATACACTACCGATACCCTATTGTGTACGAGCTCTAGGTCTAGGTTGGTGGCATAGATGTGAATTTCCTAAAGATCGATAAATTAGATACTGCAAGTATGAAAGGCTTGGTATCGTGTTGATGGAACTGGGTCATAAGATAAATTCATATGCTAAACTACTCAATAGACAAACTTCTAAGTGTAAACAAATTGAAAATTGTAGCTAAGACCACGATTACAGGGCAAGAACGATATGCCTGCTGTCTTTCTTTTGAATTTTTTTTATTATCAAAACAGTAGTTAGTACTAGCTATACCCACCTTCAATTGAACTTAATAGCTGTTTATTTGAATTGGCCATTGGATTAACTTTGTATAAAACCACAAACAGAGTTAGCTGATTCACATCAGATGGACTAGCAAGTAGCAACATCTAGCTCCAGATGAATCCCAATAAAATTGCTTCTCTCAAAGACCAGAGCTATACTCAAATCAGATAGATTTTTTATCTTAAGTATGGTGAAACTAAAATACTGAATAGGTCAGGTCCATCATAAATGCACAATTACATAATTAACCAAACCAGCAGAAAATAAACTTAATTATTTTCAAGAAATGCATAATCAAAAGTGAGAACATCTACACAGTGATGCAAATTACAGATTTGCAGGTCACCTTCAAATCAAATTCACAATAGAGAACATGGGCATCTTCATGAAGGTCTGATGGACCAATAATTCACAATCATGATAAAAAATTATGATTGTATCATGATCGGCAAGCATGATATTCAAAATACTAATAAGTTAGCTATACACCTATACTACTTGCTCTTTAGGTTATTATATCACAGTAGTAGTTATCCAAACTTGTGGGTCTTTCTTGAGGAATTGTTCTACTAAGAAAACAACCAAGAGTCCAGAATAGCAAAAAAAAAAAAAAATGATAGATGACAGTGGGTCAAAGCCTTGTTAGACTCATGCTCCCAGCTTGAACTAAATCCTCATAAAATCAGTTGCATATAAAAACAATAAAAAGATCTCATGGAATCAAATAGAAGCACAAACAATTTGAAAATTGTAGCAAGTACCATGACAGGGAGATGGAGAAGGAAAGGCCAAATCCCCATATTTCAGTTATTTACTGCTGTTATTACTAAAACAATAGCCCTGAACCCTTAGATTGTTGGATTTATTCTTCTCTAAGGTTACATTCAGTTATTAATGTCCTCGCAGCGTAGTATGTAATTACTCAATCTATTTCACCTCTAGCTCTGCCACTGTTTTCACATGTCTAAATTTGGTTAATTCGGAAGAAAAAAAAGGCGTAGCAGAGAGCTCTCACTCTGTGCGGGGTATGGGGAAGGGTGTTAGTGGCAAGCCTTAAAAGTTCCCAAAATCCACTAACCTTGGATAAAGATGAACCTCGGATCACAATTGCAGCTGAAACTAAGCATATTCTTACTGCAAGCCAACAACATCGGGCAAATTATTTGATGCTGATTTGATATGAGATTCTGGGTACAGCACAGTCAAACTATCGGTAAAACCAGCAAAGATGAAACCGTATGTTTTCTCATCAGCAAGAGAAGCACTCCAAGGAGACAGCATCTGCACGATTGCGGGAAGACTGACCTCTCTCGAATCACGACATCAGAGCTTGGAAGCGAAGTGCTTCCGCTTCTCCTCATCGCTCTCCTCGACAATTCCGACTGACCTGCAGGCCTCAGGGTACATGGACATCCTTATGGATGCGTACACGCCCCCATCCCACTTCCTGGCCGCGAGCTGCTCGGCAAGCTTGAAGGCCTCGGCCGCCGTCTCGTCCGCAGAAGGGTAGACGGCATCCACGATGCCCATCTCCTTGCCCTCGGCGGCCCTGACCTTCTTGCCCCTGAGCGCGACGTCGCGGAGCGCGTTGGCGGCGGTGATCTTGGCGCGGAGCACGGCCATGAAGTAGGGCGGGAGCGGGAGGCCGATGTCGACCTCGCTCATGTAGAGCACCCCGCGGTCGCCGCGCATGACGCAGTAGTCGTGGCAGAGAGCGAGGAGGCACCCGCCGGCGGAGGCGTGGCCGGTGACGGCGGCGACGGTGGGCATGGGGAGCGCGAGCAGGTCGGCGGCGAGCGGGCGGAGCGCGGCGACGAGCTCGCTGAGGCGCGCGCGGGAGGTGCCCGCCCACCCGATGTCGAGCCCGTTGGAGAAGAAGCGGCCCTCGCCGACGGTGACGAGCGCGGCCCCGGGCCCCGCCTTGGCCGCGGCTTCCGCGGCGGAGGCGACGGCGGAGCGGAGCGAGGAGATGAGGGCGTGGCCCAGCCGGTGCTCGCCGTCGCCGGTGAGGGTGAGGACGAAGACGCTGCCGCGCTGCTGCAGGGTGCACATCGTGCCGGCGGGGCGGATGGGGGCGGCTCTCGCGGTAGGTGCGGAGCGTGGAAGGCGTGTGTGGCCTTCGGCTCTTCGCTCTTCAGCAGCAGAGCAGGCGATGAAGGAGCGCTCGATTTTTGTTTTGGCCGGCCGAATCGATGAAGTCGCAACTCACAAGGCAGCCAGATTGGTCGTAGTGGGACGTACGCTCCAAGACGCGAGATTATTCAATTTGATACGGATTGGGGCTTCTGACTCTACTAGGAGGGTTAAACTGAAATGGGTGACGGAACGGATGAGTCAAGAGTTTGCCACGATGGTGCCACAACGTTCACACTAAACACAAACGTTTGGGGACAGCTAAATAGATAGTATTATCAGCAGGTAATCGCGGGTCCAGATTACTAAACATGTTTTTTTAGGGATCTGGAGGGGATTACTACTATTCTCATGTGTTACTCCTACTTGGCAAATCTGTCTATCTTCCAGCGTTTGTTAACATAGACGGGTACCTTTCAGCAGCAGATAAACGTGAGTCCAGATTCCACGAACACGCTGCTGCATTCCCTTGCTTTTTGTATGTTCCTGGCTTCCAGCGAGTGTTAAACATACAGCCTCTTCTTCGTTTCGACTGAATTGGCTCATAAGCCATCGCTGAAAGTACTGCTGACTGGTTTGATGTGAGAAAAAAATACTATTTAAGCCGTGGATTATAAACTAGATACGAGCGAATAAGCCGAAACGAACAGGCTTATAGACAGGTACCTTTTAGGCGGTGTTTAGTTGGGCAAAGTTGCATAGTGAAGATTTCCTACTGTAGCATTTTATTTGTATTTGTGAATTATTATCAAACATTGACTAATTACAAAAGATTCGTCTCGCAAAGTTAAAGCAAACTGTGCAATTAGTTTTTGATTTCATCTACATTTAGTACTTCATACATGTACCGCAAGTTTGATGTGACGAAAAATCTTCTTTTTACATAGTACACTTTTTAGAAGTTTGGATGAACTAAACAAGGCTTAGCAGCAGATAAACGTGAGTCCAGATTCCACAAACATGCTGCTGCGTTCCTGACAGGTACAGAGACTTTCAGAGAAACACAAAGGTTCATAAACATGCGATCTGACATGGTACGACGTACATGGTACGACGTATTGAGAATATAGGTTGGGCATGGAGCAGTGATAAACTTCCAACCACCGAAGTAAAGACAATCGCTCTGTACACTGGCTCGTTTAACTGATAAGTCATGACTAAAGATACTGTTGACTAATTTGATGTGAAAAAAAAATATTATTCGTTAGCCAAAAAATATGCCTTATAAAGCCAACAAAGCCCAAACGAACGGGACGAATATACAACGGTTATACTCGACATTTCCCATTTGTATAAACTGTGTAGTTCAGAACTGGTGAAAGCTAAAAAACGGACAGTTGAGACTAGGCCAAAGTAGCACCAAGACAAAAAAAATTGGATAGTTCACGACAGTCAAATTATATCAGTTTTACAGAGAATTCGCAAGAACACTGGATATCACATTTTTCGCAAGTGAACTAGCATGTTAAACAACAGACCAACTGAACTGTATGTGATTTTTCCATATCAAAAGTATTGAGGTACAAAAAGGAACTAGTCTACTTCTGTGCAGCAGCATCTGTTAGCTTTGGAATCGTATCGTCTTCGCCATGGGAAACACAAATATCAATTTTCGCAGGCAAGATTAAGGGTATGGTATCAACTGCAACTGCTCACATCATTACCAAGTCTCTCCATGCCCATATAATCAACTAATTTCTAGAAAACTTGAGTCACGCAGCATACACACTTTCTGGCACAACGAAGCATGCTCATGCAGGCAACTCGAGCTTAACATTGTTCTTCCAACTGCAATGATCGACATGGAAGCGTCAATACTCAGTAACAAGAAATATGATGATAGATGTTAATGGTATGTGACATTTCACAACGGTATGCAGTTTACCTTAAGAAATAATAGTAAAAGAAATCTGCATACAGAGCTGTTTGCACCAAACCAGCGAGCCAAGCTGAAAGAGATAGACCATTAGTGGACAACAATTATGATAAAACATGTGGGATAAAACACTATACCATAGTGACAACTTACGGATCCATCTGCTGTGATGACCCTCCGTGAAATAACGGTAAATCCAGTTTAGAATGTAAAATGCACGGTAGGCCCTGAGAAAACAAGTATGGTGTTACTATAAAGAGACAAAGTAGCTAGAGAACTGAAAAGTGTGAAGAGAATTTAATCTTCTAGAGAATTTGTTCTTGTCTCATGATGCAACTTTGATATGTCATACTCCTATTTTGTCCACTCTAGGAAAGATATACTCCCTCCGTACATGAATAAATCAATTCCTAGAGTTATCTTATGTCAAAGTTTTTTTTATGTTTGACCAAATTTATAGAAAAGACCACAAATATTTATGAAACCAAATAAGCACATTATGAAAATATATTTTATGGTGTATCTAATGATACTAATTTGGTGCTATAAATATTTGCGCTCTTTTATATAAATTCGGTCAAAACTTAGAAAAGTTTGACTTAAGACAGAATTGATTTATTCAGATATGGAGGTAGTACTAAACTGAAAATTAACCAAAAAAGACAATCCAAGTAAAATGGTAAACAAAGAAAAACATAGTTGCATATAGTGCATGCCTGAAATTAAGCTAGAAACCCAGGATCAAAGGTTAAGTTTCTTTGGATTTTTGGACTCCGAGACTATCCCTCCCTCCCACTAAAATATGAACTCCAAATAACACGAGATGATCCATTACTATATTTCTATAGCATCAATCAGATATTAACTACACTATACGCGTCTGAAATTCTTATATTGGTTTGTGCCACTTATTGAGGATATGCATATCTATTAAATGCTGGTATATTTCAAGACTGCAGCATTGAACTATGTTCAATGCCATAAATTGTTTCATCTTTACTGGATAGCAGGCTTTGAATACAACAGATGTGTTCAGAAAAATAGCAAATTTGCCGACAAAGGAGTAAAAAAACATACCCAAGGAAGAAAACATATTGTCCAGTTAAGTTATCCACATTTCTGCTTCTCTGGAGCAACACTAACTGTGGGAGAATGGCCACTGCCTCCAAATAGATTGAAAAAGCCCAGCATATCTGCAAAGGAACAGTATTTTAGCCTTTTAGGCTACTTTGTCTCCATCAATGAATCTTTGGAACAATTAGTAACACTTCAGTATACACATAACTTATAATATTTTGAGGATTCTGATATGTTATCATTTAACTTCCATTTTAGTAGCTAATGATCACAGCAACTATGATAAGGTAAGACAATTCAAGCCAAACAGGCAATTACTAATAAAAGAAAGTATGTAAAAGCAATTGAACTGTACTAATAGATTTGCAAAAGTGTGAAGAGATTCTGATCAAAGTATATGGGTGTGAACTGAGCAAACAATTGTAAATTTGGAAAAATTATAAATGAACTTCGTAGAGCAAAATGCAGTATTAGTTTCGCACTACGTTACACGGATACGTGGCTGAGGGAGCGTATCGCGTGTCGGATACGTATCCGATATGGATACGCGTCCGATACATATCTGCGGAGTATCCGATTTTTTATTAATTTCGCAATTCTTGAGTACGCCTGTGGATACGTATCTGTATCTGGGATACGGCCCAGCCCAACAAAAACAATGTCTCCCTGTGTCTCCCGACGCCCTAGCCCCCAACACTCGCACCTCGTGTGGTCGCGCCGCCTCCAGCGAACACGCGCAAGGAAGCCTCGTCCCTGCTCACCGGTCACCAGCGACGAGCCTCCGCCCCCGCTTGCTGGCCGCCGGCGACGAGCCTCCGTCCCCCGCTCACTAGAGACGAGCCTCCGTCCTCGCGCACAGCCTCGTGCGTACATGTGCGCCGCCTCCTGCGCAGGGGATGCGCCACTGCTCGCCGGCCGCCGTCGCCGAGCCTCTGGCCCCTCCATGCCATCCTCCTCCTCCAGATCGGCGCGCCGGGAGCACCTAGCAGTTCGTCATGGTCGCAGCCAGCTCCCGTGATGCAGGGGATGCAGGGGAGAGGATGATTCAGCAGCAAAGCAAGCTGTCTACTCTAATTCTGCATGTACATCCCCTTCCCTATTCTTGATCTACTCTGCTTCTGCAGTTCTTGCTTAATTTTGTTTGTTCCCCACTTCCCCTTCCTGATTTTTGCCCATTCTTGATTGCTTCATTGCTTGCATGCAATAGGTGGTCTCTCCAAATTTGGTAGTGCTGGCACAAGCTAAGTGCTAGTGCTAATCCTAGCATAGGATCTGTGGGCTGTGGCTATCAGCCACAATCACAACAGAGAACCGACATTAGGATTTCCTGTAACTCGAGTTTTAGACTTTCACAATTTTAATTTGTATTATTATTTATTTATTAAAAAATAGTAAAATGTATCCGCGTATCATGTTTTCTAGAAAATTGCCGTATCCGCGTATCCGTATCCTTCCGATACCGATACACGTATCCGTATCCGTGCTGCATAGGTTTCGCATCCCTTTTACAGTTTTACATTCTAGGCATTGCATTGCCCTTCGGTAAACTAATCATCAAGCTTTCTACTATAACATAGATACACATACAACATGAATCTGAAAATTTGACCAACAGCAAATAATATCTACTAGTCATGTACACATATACAATCTCCTGCTGCCTACTAATCATTATTCAATTATGAGGCAGATCACATCTGACTTCATGCAAGTAAGAAATCAAGTATGGTCCTATTATCTACTAGTGGTGTGGATCCAATTTCATACCCAAGACAATCATACACAGCAGTCACATCACTAGCACAGTTTGTCAGACACGGAATATTATTCAATTAATAGGTAGCTTTTACCATTCTAGCAACAACAAAATGGAGGGCAAACTAACAATGCAAAAGATAATATATTTTCTCTATCTTTTTTACCAGAACACAGCTTAAAATTTCATCACGGATCCCATAACACCATCATCAATTCAATAATGCAATGAGTAAAACAGGACAGATCCAATAGAGAGAAAACATCACCTCGCGGAAGGTGAACTGCTCGTGGAACATCAGCGCGAGCAGGAATGATGCGGCGACGAGCACCGCATGGCGGAAGGTGTCCTGCTCCTTGTCGTACGTCCTCCGTACCTGCGGGTGGCGGCGCACGCACCACACGATGGCCGCCGAGCTGGTGATGAACACCACCTTCATCATCGAGTTGTAGAGCGAGACGTAGTCCGTGAAGAGGTCCAGGTACCTCGCGACGAACACCAACATGTACAGCTCCTGCGTCTTCCTCGACACCCCTGCGCGGCGGCGCCCAGATCTGTAAGCGGCAAGCCCCCCGTAACAGGCGGTCGAAACCCTATCGCTGCTACGGCTTACCTGAGCAGGACTTGGTGGCGTAGATCTTGAGGAGGAGGACGAGGACCGAGAAGAGGTGGGTCATGTCCCCGAGGAACCGGAAGGCGTTCATGGCTGCGGTTCCGGCGGTGGCGGCGCCGGCGGCGCAGAGGCTAGGCCGTTAGGGTTTGGGGGTTTAGAACAGCAGCTCCAGATGCGCAGGGAAATGGCGGAGAGGATCAGAGGAGAGGTGGGCTGAGGACACCAGGACAGGAAGAAACGAGAAGGGTGGTGGCACCCTCGTGGGCCGGTGTGGACAGAGTCTGCACGGCGGGGACCACATGGCAGTGACCCATGGACCAGTGGAGTTGTGCAGCAAGAGAGGTCCAGAGGGAGGTGCGCGAGCGACGCGTGGGCCTCGGTGCGGACTTGCTGTGGGTCCCACGTGTCAGTTACGGATGGCGAGGTGTGGGCGTCGTGGGGCAGCGAGCAGAGGTGACGTGGCCGGGCACCTCACCTGCGCGGTGACGTCATCTCGCCGGCTCTTTTTTTTTTCCTCTGGCTTGCACTTTGCACAGCCCCTCTCTCTCACATGCCGCTGATGCTTCGCGTCTCCTACTCCCTCCTGCTTCCACCTATTAATCTACCGCACTCTCTTCCCTCCCCGTTCCACCCGCCTCTTCCGCCGCGAGATCCGGCTCCGCTTCCAGAAGCTTCTGGAACGCCCGTTCCATGAGCGTCTGATCGGCCGCCGCCATGGGCTGCGCTGGATCCACTCCCAAAGTCGATGGTATCTTCTTGACGCTTGCGTTCTCGATATGTTTCCTTTTGGCTGCGAGCTGTTAGCTGCTAAGATCCGATTTGAGCCGTTCCAAGGCACTGCTAATAGTAGGATTAATCGTCTGTTCTTTACTCTTCTTGATTGTCGATGCAAGTGACGCTAAATCCCATCCCATAGCTTTTAAGGCATCAATTCACGAGTCATAAAAGAATTCAGTTGCCGAAGTGTTGATCAAGAGGAAATTTAGCAAATTGTCTCTGACGGATGGCTGCGATGATTTTCACAAACTACTGCTTTAGCAAATTTGTCACAAACTATGGATTTTCATCGATGTAATTGTCCAATTTTGGTAAGGCTATCAGTATAGTGGAGTCAGTACTGGTAGAAAGTAGAAACTCTTGCATCCTGAATTTAGTATGTGGTTAGTGGAGGAATGACATTATCATGGCTAAAAAAAGGTGTCCAAGTGTCAAAGTAATATGATGCCAAGTACTGTGGCAGGCGCGCCTATAGTATGCTATGCTGTATTTTCTAGCAGGACAAAAGCTATTTTGTTTGTACCTAACAAAAAGCAAAGATGAGATTTCGATAGCAGCGAAGTTACGGTAATGCTCATCATAGAACAAAAGAACCTTTTTTATGGATTGAGCAAATTTGCATTTTTTGATAGCTAGTGCCTTATCTAGTTTAAAGCACTTTATTACGCCGGTACATTTCAGGAAAGGCTTACAGAATGATACTCTATGCAAGTACTTATACTCACTATTTGAAATTTGCATAATAATTTTTCGTTATTGTGCTTCGTAACTTCAGCATCAGAAATAGTGTGTTCAATTAATGGTAACTTTGCTCACAGTCTATGTAGATAATTTAGTGAACACTAATTTTGCCTTTTCCTTTTCTGTGTTCTGCAAAGAGTCATGCATCCATAATCTTGCTTGTGAATTGTGGACAAAAATGTGCTGCAAGTTGGTCTTGCCGCCAACTAAAGAAAATTATTGCATCCTTCAGTTACCAACAGTTTGTGAATCCAGATTTCTTCTTGACTATACCTCTCTATCCTTGCGCCATGGTATCTATGGTGACACACTTTTGGAGGTTATTAGCAGTATTCTTTGATAACTCTGTGCCTTAGTTTCAAAAAAAAAAAAAATCTGTGCCTTTTGACCTGCTATCCAATAAATGAACGTTAAAAATATATTTTCATGAATACAGAGAACAGCAAGAAGCTGAAAAAGCCTAAGGCTTGGAAGCATACTCAACCAATTACACCAGCACAACTCAAACAGATGCGTGATGAATTCTGGGACACGGCTCCACACTATGGTGGCCAAAAAGGTATGTTTAACTGTTCATGCAAAGTTGAACAGAACTAATTCTTGTGTTGGTGCGTACTTCATGATTCTTGCAACACTGGTTGGTTTTATCCTCTCTCATTTTTCAATGTTTTCATGACAATAACTGGCTGATGTTTGTGTTGACCTGTCCAATTACTATCTTTAAATTTAGGAGTCTAGTGATTCAATTTAAACTCAAGTTTTCAACAAAAAATAATGCTGAGCCCTTATTTAAATGGTATACTGGCTTAATATCAAACAAGAACCAGGTCTTAATCTTATTGGGTAATATGACTCGACTTCTTGGTTTGTTTGCCTTTGTGGGTAATCTTGAGTTTGGTTGCACACAAATAGTTGGCTTGGAAAATGGTCATTTTTTCTCAAAATCGCTGGTACTGACCAAATGCAAATTGATATTGTATCGTTCATTTATAGTAGTTTCGAAGCCATGCTTTCTGTTTCTACTATGAGACGTACTACTTTAATTAGCATCACTACTGTAACGAGTCGCTGTCTCGTTGTCCAGAGATTTGGGATGCTCTAAGAGTTGCCGCAGAATCTGATTTAGCCCTTGCACAAACCATAGTGGACAGTGCTGGAATCATCATTTCAAATCCTGACATGACGCTTTGCTACGACGAGAGAGGTGAGCATGACTTATTCCCAATCTAATGATTTTCTCCTCGAGTTGTTCAAGACCAATACCGAAACTTAAAACTCTGTTGCAGGTGCCAAGTACGAACTGCCTAAGTATGTTTTGAGCGAGCCAACAAACTTGATCCGCGACGGGTGAATCTGGAGCCAGGACTTACCACACGAGCAGGGCCACGTAAATTATGTGAATGTTGATTTGGTCGCTGATTCTGGATTGTGACTTTCAGAGACAATATGAAGCTTCTTTCAGCAGTGTATAGTAATCTTATTGGACACGCTGTAGACCAGCCACTGAACTCGGTTATACAGGAGAGTGCTGACTATGGTGCATATACACATGTAATCACCAGTCCATCCTTTGCACTTGGAGAAAAACTACACACGTGCCTGTTTGCGAAATGTAGTGTCATTTATGTGCAATTCGCATCGAAGTTGTTGCTGTCTATGCCATGTGAGTATGTGACAGAACTCAGAAGAAATGAAATGCCTGTCAAGAACGACAGTTTTTATTTTTTTTCTTTGGGGGTGAAAGACCCTGGCAAGAACAACAGTAACAGGAAGCTGCCAAAGGGAGTAAAACTGGTAGGATAAGATTAACATGAAGCTGCCAAATAAACTAACTAATCATGGTCGCGCATCATGAATAGGCCAAGGCTGCTTACAATCAAATCCTGCCTCAAGTAAGCTAGTGTCGGATCTGAGATCGGATCGGCAGGGAAAGGACAGATCTTCCGAAATGGTCTAGTGAGCTGAGCGGAAGAACTGGAGAGACGAGAGTGGTGTGGCTTGGGACATGATAGGTGGCCATTGCTGTTGCGCTTTCTCTGCTTTCTAGAGCGAAGCTCCCGTGTTTGTCCCAACGTCTGGAACATACAGAAAGGCCGTAGCAATCTCGATGCAGAGGAAAGTCGTGCGCGTGCCCAGCAAGTTATGTACGTATGACAAACTTGGCTCTAGTTACGTGACCAAATAGAGTAAACTGTACTGTACCGCGCTGTGGAAGCACAGCTGAACTTCGGTTATACTCCACTTATCAGCAAGGAGGTACGGTATAGGCAGGGATTCCACTCCACCCAACTGTCTCTTAACGATCGTTGCGGAGTACGGGCCGAGCTATTGGCTCCGTTCGGCTCGTTGAAACTTGACTGAATTGGCTGAAAACACTGTTTTGGCTGAATTGTTGTGAGAGAAAAATATTGTTCCGACTAAAAAAACAAGCTGAATAGTGCGGATTATAAGGTAAGCCGAACGGGACCATTGTTAGGCGATATTGTTTGCTAGTACTACCAATTGATTACCCCTATAAATCCAAGCCTCTTCAGTCTTACTGTCCACTGGGCTGAACAGGAGCTGTTCGACTGATGGTTTCTACGACTGATAAATTGGCTGAAGTTGATTTGTTGTGAGAGAAAAAAGTTCAAGCGACCGTGGTCCGTGTTGTGCACACATTCCAGGGCTGTGAAAGTTTTTTGAGCCAGCTTGAGGGTTGTGAGAGTCATCAGACTTTGAGTGAGTATTAAGAAACTAAGTACTACCGTGCCAGTATATGGAGCAGGGCCTAACTGCTCGGGACAGGGCAGGTCACAGTCTCGTACTTGCGGGGCCGGTAGTGTGGCATCTACGCTTGGTGTATGTGACAGCTGCACGCCTGCACTGCATCTGCGTGCAGCGTCTGAGGTCGTAATTCTGCGTGCAGGACTGCAGGAGCAATGCAGTGCAGGGGAACGCTTCCTGGTGGTTTAGTAACGACATGTGCATCAAACAACAGATATCGTAATTCTCCCGACGCAGACTACTAGTACAAAGTCATATTTCATCTTCAAGCGAACAGGGCCGTACATTTGCTTTACCTTTTCGGTCCCAAAAGTCTGGTGAACATGGTTACAATGCGGGTTTCAGGGTGCTCTCTGTCCTCTGCTTCTGCAAGTTATTCCGATCGTCTGCAAAATCACTATTCGAGCTCATTTGGACATCCGATGGAGACCTGGAAGGTGAGACTTCCATCGAGCGTGTGTTGGGGTGTGGCCCGTGAGTTCGTTTGGCTAAAATTTGGCTTAGGCTCATTTACTGTGGGAGAAAAAAAACTGTCCATTCACTGAGTAATGCTGCAGAACATGACCAATAGTTTAATATAGACTAATTATAAAAAAAATTTACTCCCTTCTTTCAAGAAAGAATACAATTTGAAAACAATATCATGTTTCGTTATTCTAAGTTTGGCCAATTATATAGATAAAAATATTTATATTTATAATACCAAACAAATATCCTTAGATTAATTACAAATAAATATTTTTATAATAAATTAATTTGGTGGCATAAATGTGAATACCGTACACTAGAAACTTGGTCAAACGTAAACCACCTTAAGCTGGCATGCAATCCATCGTTGTATTCTTTGTTGGATAGAGGTAGTGGTTTTTAAATAAAGTCTGTTTGGTTGGTGTAAGTAGTTTGCAATGTCACACCTTGACAAACTATGTCTACTACACGAGAAAGTGTGGTGAGCAAAATTAAAGCCACACTTAAGACAAAATTTAGCAAAAAATAAGTTTATAATGTGTGGGATAGGATGCTAAGAAAGGTCATGTCCACTTCTCTTATAATCCGTACTTTTCAGCTTGTTTTTCAGCCGGAACAGTGTTTTTCTCTCACAACAAATTAGTGAACAGTGCTTCAGCTTGTTTTTTCAGCGAAGCGGACGGAGGCTTAGCGTGACATGTCATAATTGTGACAGTAGACCAAATAGCTAACAAAAAAAACTGTGCCGTGATTAAGCTTTTGCGTGACAAGTTTTGGCACGAAACCAACACATTTATTAACTCTTAGTTAATAATTGGCCTAGATTTAGCTCTGTATTTGACATCAACAAACCCATGCGATCCAATCGCTCTCCCGTTGACTGGAAGTATGCCGAGAGCTCAGGCCTTCCACGTCCACGGTTTCACCATGGACTGGAAATTGAAACTGGAAGGAGGGAGACCGGGACTGGGAGAGCGTGGTGACGTCCCTCGTTGTCTGCGCCATTCCAGCGACGCCAGACTGACGGGTACTCGTGCAGAGCCTGCAGGGAGCACGCCCACTGTCTCCCTTTCTGGCCTTTCCTGCTCCTGCCAGAATCCTTGCAGAGTATTTTTTGCTGCACGCCCCCAACGGCCCAACACGATTGATGGATCACGCTGTGCCAGCGGAGTGGCGAACGCAAATCACGCTGGGGCTACTGGGGCCTGGCCGCCTGGGCTATGGTATGCCGTAGCACTTCGTCACGTCGCGTGGGTCTAGCGTTTCCCGCCCCCATTCTAGCCGTTCCGCCCTGCCCGCCCCGCGACACGTGGGCTGCGCCCCCTGCTCGCTGGCGCCCGTCGGCCGTCGCCATCTCCGGATGACCGGATGTCCGGGGGCGGGCCTGGCCTTTGCCTTGCGTGTCTGTCCATCATCAACTCGACACTCATATATGTTCCGCGGCACCCACCAGCCGACGTATGTGCTCACTGCCGCGTGGGACCGTCGGCATTGTTTTGGAACGTTGTGTGGGGGCGACGATCGGAAAGCTCCTGGGTGGCGACGGTTGCGCCGCCGGATACGGAGAGCATCCGGTGTCCGTCCGACTTCCGTGGGAGGAAGGAGACAGGGGACATGTGGGTGACGACAGGTACGATACGACGAAGATCTGCGGGCGGCAGGCCCCGCGTGCGAGACATGGGGTCGTCGTGCTGCTCGTACACTACAGTCTACAGTCCCTGCGCCGTGCGGTACTGTGCGCGGCTGCTGCCCAAGCACAGTGATGGGGAACAGACAATTAATCATAGGTAATGGTTCTCCTTCTGTTTGGTTAAGATAAGTGCCTGTTTAGTTCCCAAAATTTTGCAAATTTTTTTAAGATTCCTCGTCACATTGAATCTTTGGACGAAGCATTAAATATAAATAAAAAATAAAACTAATTACACAGTTTAGACGAAATTCACGAGACGAATCTTTTAAGCCTAATTAGACTATGATTGGGCACTAATTGCCAAATAACAACGAAGGCCGCCTCCCTGCACGCTGGGGCCCTCGACGTCGCTATCGGGGCTCGTGCCGCCGCTGCAGCTCCCCACCATCTCCTTCTTCTTGGCCGCGGCGGCGCGGGAGACGCGCCTGCACCTCGCCCGAGCGCGTGGCTGACAAACGAAGCCCACCCTAGGGTAAAATAGTCATTTCACCTGTCTATTTGATACCGTTAAGTAGAAAAGCGGACGAAATGACTTGAAGAGTAAAGAAGTTCAGAACGATGACACTCGTGTATGGTCAATTTTTTTAATAATTTATGTATAATTATAAACTTTTGTAATGGCATATGTGTAAAAGGCTCCTCCCCCTCGCCTGTCGCGAAACGATTACCCGACACGGGTCCCCAACCGAGATGACGGTTTAGCCGGAGACGGGAGAGTGGGGCGGGGAGAGGGAGTTTGAACCAGCGCAATGCCGGTGCCAGCGAGCGGCGGCGGGGACCACCTCCGCGGCCACGCGCACCTGACCAACTGCAGCCACCTGCGCCACCACCACGGGCCGCACGGCGCGTCCGGGCGGAGGCGCAGCCCGACGGGGTCCTCGGCGTCGGCCGCGCTGATGCGGAACCTCCTGGCCCTGCAGCGCTCGCGCTCGCTGTGGGACCCCTCCACCCGCCGCTCCGTCGACTCCGCCCCCTCCAACAACAACAGGGTCGCCGCCGACCCGGACGCCGACCACCCCCGCGGCAGCGGCGGCGCGCTCAAGACGCTCCTCGACCAGCTCACGGAGAACCCGCAGCCCAAGCAGGGCCGCCGGCCCCGGCGCCGGTTCAAGCGAGGGGCCTCCCGCCGCGCCGCCGCGGCCGCCTTAGATCGCCGCGCCGCTGCGCCCCGCGTCTCCGTCAACTCCAGCTCCCAGGAGGCCGTCTGCGGCAACAGGTACCTCTTCGGCGCCGGCGGAGCCGCCGACGGCGACGGCGGCGGTGACGAGCTGATGCAGCAGCAGGTGTCGCAGGAGTCGCGCAACGTGTGCGGCATCCCATGGAACTGGTCGCGCATCCACCACCGCGGCAAGTCCATCCTCGACATGGCCGGCCGGAGCCTCTCGTGCGGCCTGTCGGACCCCAAGCCGACGTCGGCGGCGCGGAGGTCCGAAGCCGCCACCTCCGCTGCCTCGTGCGGCCACGCCAACGGTTCGCGTTCGCACCCGCATTTCCCGGTCACCGCGAGGCTCACTTCCTCGAGCAGTTCGGACTCCGACTCTCTGCCTCTGCTTGTCGACGGCATACGCAACGCCGTCGACATTTCTAGTAGCTTCTCTGGGGAGCTCGGGATTTTCTCCAAGAGTAGCGAGCTGGACTCTGACCTCGCGTCCGAGGCACGGTCTGGGCAGAAGTCACGGGGCTCGCACCGTGTCCGACACCGGAGCTTGACACAGAAGTATTCTCCAAGGACTTTCAAAGACGTCGTCGGGCAGAGCTTGGTGGTGCAGGCGCTGTCCAATGCCATTCTGAAGAAGAAGATTGGGCTGGTGTATGTCTTCTATGGGCCACATGGCACAGGCAAGACCTCGTGTGCCAGGGTATTTGCAAAGGCTTTGAATTGCCACTCAGCTGAGCACCCAAGGCCTTGTGATTCATGTGCCTCTTGTATTGCACACAATCTGGGCAAGAGTAGGAGTTTGTTAGAGATTGGACCGGTTGGTAATATAGACCTTGATAGCATTGTGGATATCCTTGACAATGTGATGCTCTCGCTGGTGCCATCCCAGCACAGGGTGTTTATAATCGATGACTGCAACACATTGCCGCCTGATACATGGAGTGTCATATCTAAGGTCGTCGAACGGGCACGTAGGCGTGTGGTTTTTATTCTCATTAGCCCCAGTCTTGATCTCCCTCATATAATCGTGTCGAGGTGCCAAAAGTTCTTTTTCCCCAAACTAAAGGAGTGCGACATTATCAACACTTTGCAGTGGATTTCTACTAGTGAAGGCCTGGATGTTGATAGAGATGCATTGAAACTTATTGCTTCCCGGTCAGATGGGTCACTGAGGGATGCCGAGATGACTCTGGATCAACTCAGTTTGCTTGGGCAGAGAATTTCGATGTCACTTGTTCAAGAACTTGTAAGTTATCCAACAACAGTCATAAAAAATACTTCTTTGTTCCATGAAATTGTTTTTTTTTTCTGCTTCATTGCTAAACATTTATAACATGGAAGAACTTTAAATTACTAAACGGCCCAATAATCTTTAATTAGGGGTAACTATAATTTGATATAGTTTTTGAACGTACTTGAGGTATTGGCCCACATACCTGCTTGACATGCTTGAGTGCATGACTATTTTGACAAATTTACTAAGGCCCTGTTTGGATCCTTGGAATTGAAATCCATTCTTATAATCATAATTTAGGCACAGCTCAGTTAAGCTCATATGGTTATATGGGGAATATATTTGTATACTACTGTTGGCCATATGAGGGAGATATGCTGCATTTCTGTTTTAGGAGAGCGAGCCGAAGAGCGTGTTATAAGTTGTAGAGTAGAAACATAGTATGGTGATCTATATAATCAATTTCCATCTTCCACCCTATGAATTTAAGATAGGCTTATGTCTGAACTTTGGAAAGTTGTGAAATGTCAAATTCCTAGCCAAATAGCCTAGTCCATTAAGTAGATTCCTATCCCCCCAAAATGAAAGGATCCAAACGGCCCCTATGTGAAAAAACCGTCTTTCTGCACTTTTCAGAATAACTGCCAGGAATGCATTTAAGATTATATAAAGGGTTCTAACCCGTAAAAAAGGGCGTACCCAGTGCAGAGAGCTCCCGTTCTGTGCGGGGTCTAGGGAAGGGTGTCAGTGGCAAGCCTTACCCTCGCCTGTGCAATGCGAGAAGACTGCGACTTGAACCCGGGACCTTCCGATCACAGGCGGTAAGACTCTACCGCTTGCACCAGGCCCGCCCTTCAATATAAAGGGTTCTAACCCGTATAAAAGAAAAACCAGAGTCACAACAGGAAACATTATAATGCAATCTTGAATTCTTCATTTGAAATTTACCTGACAGCAGCAAGCAATACATTGTTTCCTTCTCCACAGGTTGGCTTGGTTTCTGATGATAAATTGGTTGATTTGCTTGATTTAGCTCTATCTGCTGACACAGTGAACACAGTGAAAACCTTGCGAGATATCACAGAAACAGGTGTTGAGCCACTGGCCCTGATGTCTCAACTTGCTACAATAATCACTGACATCCTTGCTGGCACCTATACATTCACACGAGAAAGAGTTCGGAGAAAATTCTTCAAACGTCCAACCTGTAAGCAACATTGCTATTGCTTATTAACAAATTCATACTCCAACCTTTTCTAGTACTACTAATAGATTGTTTAAGAATATATTTCCCCTATTTGCCTGTTATAATCATACTTATGTAGTTATATCTCTTCTTTACAACAAGAATGAAATACAGTGTTAGTAACACTGCTGCACTAGTTGTGTCTATCAAGTTTTTCTACCTTTCTTACAATCAGTCTTTCCAGTGTAAATATTTATATCCCCCACATCATTGTGAAAATAATTATATTCTGATTTCAGTATCAAAGGATGATATGGAAAAGCTACGCCAAGCCTTGAAAACACTCTCTGAAGCTGAAAAACAGCTGAGAGTCTCTAATGACAAGATGACATGGCTTACAGCTGCTCTTCTTCAGCTTGCACCTGATAAACAATATGTATTGCCGAGTTCATCCCCGAGTACAAGTCTTAATCAGGGTCTGTTTACCCGCCCCAAGGGAGACATAGCAAGGAGCTCTGCTATGGATCATAGTGATATATATGCTGGTGCCCATGGCTTGGCAAGAGCATCTGACCTTGGAAATCAGCAGTACAGAGATGCTAATCTGGTGGCTGGTTCCAGCAGCAACATGGCAAGCAATTACCATGCTGGAAAGAGACCTGGGGAACATACTCCAGACAGCCATGTATTGCCAACGGGTGCTACCAGAGTAAATGAAGGATCTAGGTATGGCAAAACTGATAGTGACATGATTTGGCAGGCTGTGCTAGAGAATGTTCAGTCAGACTCATTAAGAAGATTGTTAGCTAGAGAGGGTCGACTGATATCCGTCAGCCTAGGCACAGGTAAGACTGACTAAAAAAAGTTAGCCCTCTATGACTGTAACATTTCTAAGATGTCTTCTGACATTTGCTTTCATGTTGTCATGCAGCTCCAACTGTACAATTAATATTCAGCTCTCAAGTAAATAAGTCTAAAGCCGAGAAGTATAGGGGCCAAATTCTGCAGGCATTTGAATCTGTTCTTTCTTCCACCATAATACTTGAAATCCGATATGAATCAAAGGATGATCTGGCAGCAGGCCATGCTCCAGTTATTACTCCCTACCCTGAGGATGGTTCCTCAAATCTGGTATTAAGGAGGTCTTTTACTAAACATAGTTCAGTTTCTTCAGGAGGCGAGAACTTAATTAGGAGGCTTCAGAAAGATAGTGTGGTCCAGGTTGGTAGCTCAAATCAGACACGATGGATGCAATCTGATCCACATATATTGACCGAAGGCGAAATTATTGAAATTGGATCTCAAATGGACTGGCGTGCTGAACCAGATAGTGGCATTGTTATGGCAAACAGAAGACAAGAGACTGTCTCGGGAGAAGGTTTGTCATCACAGAATCAAGAAATTTCACAAGGAGGAAAAATGGTGAATAATGGAGATAGTCAACAAAAGAACATTGTGAGAGGCAAGGTATCTCTTGCTCATGTTATTAACCAGGCGGAAGCTTGTTCCCAACAAGGTGGCTGGTCTAGACACAAAGCTATATCAATTGCAGAAAAGCTGGAGCAAGATAATTTGTAAGTATTCGTGTTTGTTCAACTCTCTTATGCTATTTGTAGGTATAGATATCCATCCACTGCACTTGTGGTTGGTATCTAGTACGTGTGTGCTGCAAGTTTGCAAATGAAAATGGCCACAAACAGTACCACACAGTCAGTCATTAGACCAGTGAGGCCTAACTTTGATCCATGCTATGTGGAATAATGTCACAAGAGTCATTATATGTGCAAACATATCCATGCCGTGTGGAATACTATCAAAACCTACTATTCTGCACCCAAATTATGTATGTGAAGCATATCATAGTTTTCAATCATCAGAAGATGACTTCTGACGAAATTTTTGAATGTTGATCTGTTTGCAGGAGATTGGAGCCTAGATCCAGTTTGCTTTGTTGGAAAGCTTCAAGCACTTCTAGACGGAAGGTAATAATGATTTTGTAGCCATCCTCAGGCGAACATATCTTTTCATTCTTTTCCTCTCCTTAAAGAACCAGTGACTTGGTGTCGTTTATCATTTCTTAATCGGGTGCCATGATATAAAATGAAAAAATATGGTCACAAGTCACATGGTTACTTGGCTATATGCCTATATATGGCCAAAAAAAATGCGGGGTGGTTTGATACTTGTTGGCTGGTCCCTGCTGCACTAACTGTTCTTGAAGAGTATTATTGTATTCATTGTTCATGTATATTCTCTATTAACGATCTTCTGATACATATGAAAAACCTGAGCCAAATAGTCAAGATTATTTTTTTCGCAAGACTGCAGTAACTGTAAGCAGTTGTATCTCTTTTAGTTAGACTGCTGACGTTGTATGTCATGAATTATTTGTAACATTGTCAACATGTTTTTCTTGTGGAGTGCAGATTTTTAGTGCCCAGGGACGCTGGTGTCCTTGTTAGCTAAAATACCATGTTGTAATGTTTCAAAATATCATAAATTGTATTGTGTATGTAGTACACATAAAGTGAAATATAGCTACAACAATTCAGTTTGAAATTCATCCTAGATGTCAAGAAACAAAATAGACAAGCAGTCAGCCTAGCACTGTTCATCGTTATGCTGACAGTGACACTTCTGTTTTTTTTTAAAAAAATATCTCAACGTCAAAGATGAATTTCAAACTGAATTGTTGCGGCTACACTTAACTTTATGTGTACTACATACATGAGTTTTGTGATGATTTTTGAAGCATTACAACATGATCTTTTAGCTAAAGAGGGCACCGGACCCCCTGCAGCGCCATATAATTTTCCTTTCTTGTGTTTGTGCTGACATTTTCCACTCTTGCTGACCGGCACAATCATTTACTCTGCAGATGTCTGCACTGAAGATCAGGACACGAAGGTCGCGAGCTTTATCAAGGCTCGCCTTGTGCGGAAGGTGTATTTCAGTGAGATCTCCAAGATGAAACATTAGGGGTCAATCGCCCCAGATTTTACGTGTAGCTAACTTAGTAGTAGGGCGTCCATAATTTATTCTCTGTAATTGTAGCAGCGACCTAGAGGTGTCATTCTGTAGTACATATTGTGTAACATGTAGGAGACAGATAAACACCATAGCCCATTCTTTCCAGTGAAACATCAGAAATAATTGCTCCATAATCCGTTAATCTGAAGCCAAGCCAAGGCCTTATATTGATCCTCTGTGAAGTCGTTGATAGAAATGGCGCATGGGAGACTACGAGGCTTGCGGCTGCGAGCACCAGCAAGCGTTCATAGTTCATTTCTGGAAGAGAGAAAAACGACTCCTTGCTACCATGCATAATATTCCTCACAAGCCGAAGCTGTTTTGTGAGGACAAGCTCTTTCAAGCAGGGCCTAGGCCTGATTTGCTTCCTTCAAAGCTTCAAGCACTTTCTTGAAAACAGATTTTGATCATCCTTGAAATACTTCAAGTTGACATATATGGTAACGGCTTGCCTAGGCGGTGCGTGCGCTTGACGCACGGCACACATGTGGGCTTGCCTCGTCAGTGGCTCATGGGTGGTTTTTATATTCACACTCAGCGACCGCACACCTTGTCCTCCTCGGCCTCCACCTACCTCGTCTTTCTCTATCTCAGATCCATAGCTGCCAAGGTCTCCTCCAACGATTCGAGCGGATCCAGCGACCTCAAGTGATAGATTCGGCGACCAACGACGGCGAGCAAGGTCAGTGGTGAGGGTTTTTGAGTTTAGGGTTTTTGCGTAGCTGTAACACATCAAAGCACGGCATGGCTTGAAAGCTGAAACTCGTTAGCCCATCACCGCACCAAGTTGTTATAGAGCGTACTTCATCAGGCACACATCTTTGTCAGACAACCAAGGTGTTGCAAGTAGCCAAATACTTGAAAATCAATTTTGAGCAGGATTATGGCTCCATGGACTCTTTAACTCAGTAGTAATGGAGCTGCAGCGACTGTAAGCAGCTCTGTCGCATTATTTCCGAATTGGATTGTGAAAGTTGTATACCATTTTTTTATTAAACGAACAATTGTACTCCGTATATCATGGACTACAACTGTTCTCAAAGACCAAAGGTTTGAGGAATATATATATTGACACTCGACTTTTTCACTAAGGCCCTCTGCTCCGATCCCGCCGTACTCCGCAGGTGCCCCCAGTCCCTGGACGGCTTCTTCTTCCGCACCATACCCCACGGCCGCTCCTGGTCCGTCCGCCACTTCGTCAACGCGTCGGGGAGAGGCCCGCCCATGGTGAACCCTTCCCTGTCGTTCATGCCCCCCGGCTACTCTCGTGCGGGCATACTCGACTCGTGCAATGGACTTCTGCTGTGCAGATGCGACGACATCCACCCCGAGGTCATATATACCTACTTTGTCTGCAATCCGGCGACGGAGAAGTGGATCGGTTTGCCGGACCTAGAAGTGACAGAGAGAATGTTCTCTTTCCGCCCCTTCCGCTTGGGCTTCGATCTAGCCGTGTCCTCCTCCCACTTCAGAGTGTTCGTGCTCGAGAGCGACCCACGCCCCCCAATAACCTGGGATCAAGCGACGATAGGAGTGGAGATCTTCTCGTCGGAAACCAGAGCGTGGTCATACAGGCAGAGCGAGTGGGGTGATGGCAATGGGGCCGTGGTAGGTTGGGATTCCGTCTTCTTCAAGGGAACCGTCCATTTGACAAGCCCTGGTTCCTCCTCATTGCTCACGGTGGGCATGGACGGGATGGCTTGGGGAAGAATCCCCACTCCGCATGATTTTGGCTTCATTGGCGTCTCTCAAGGACGCTTGCATGCTGTGCACAGATGGGATAATGGACGTGACGACGACCACGAATCTATCAGCATCTGGGTTCTTGAGGATTATGTAGGACAACAATGGACCCTGAAGCATGCAGTCACTGTAATGGAAATGTTTGGAGCACGCCCTAGAAGCTTTGGGAACTCTTACTCCTTCATTGTGCATGCAGTTCATCCGGAACATGACGTGATCTTCCTGACGGCAGGCAAGCTAAGAAGAAAGTGCGTTTTATCTGGACTCTTGGAAAGAGCAATCTGTCTACACAGCCTTACGTGCCTTGCTTCTCACATTGGCTGTCAGACGGACATTAGAGTTGTCATCACATAGATATATGAGTTAAATGTATGGGTGGTCCATCAACTTACGCTCTAGTTTCACTTAGGTCTATCAACTCTGAATGTGGAGTTTTTGGTCCATAATCTTTGTTAGTGGCGCATTCCTAGCCCATACCCCTTTGTTTTAATTTTTTAAACGATGTGGCACCTCCGGGACTAGAGCACACCACCGACGGCAGCGGTGTCACGTCGGTTAAAAAATTAAAACAAAGGGGGTATGGGCTAGGAATGCGCCACTAACCAAGATTATGGACCCAAAAACTAACTTTCAGAGTTGATGGACCTAAGTGAAACTAGAGCGCAAGTTGATGGACCACCCATGCATTTAACGCTAGATATATATATGTGAACTGTATCTATATGTATGAAAGCCTTCCGAGTTTCTATGTGTGCCTGTACTGTCTACTGCCTAACTATTGGAATGAACCTACTTTGGTACTCTATTTGTTTTCTTTGAGCAAAATTTGGTTACTCTATGCATTTGCCTTCATCTATAGATTGTTCTGAATGTCTTTTTAGATGCCTGTATGGAGTAATTTGCAATTTGCCCTGAAGAAGTTGGTAGCTTGGCCTTGGCCCTTGTGCTTGTCTGTTTGATTACATGCTATCTGTGCAGCAGGTGCCGGCTTTGATCCAATCAGGTAAAGTCTCCATATATATATATATACCATCCATAGTAAGCCACCACTAATTCCACGTATTTTATTCCTCGTATCGTATAGACTAGAGTACAGTGCAAAATTGCGTCTTGGATCCCAAGAGCTGCCGCAGTGGCCGCGGTGGGCGCCGTCGCCGCCGCCGTCGCCTCAGGAGCATGGCCAGGCTCACCGACAACCTCATCTCCGAGATCCTCACGCGGGTCCCGTTCAAGTCGCTCTGCCGCTTCAAGTGTGTCTCCCGGTCATGGTTTGCCCTCTGCTCTTGTCCCGACATGATCCGCCGGTCTCTTTCTGGCTTCTTCTCCGGCACATACTCCGCTGCCCACTTCCGCTTCGTCAGCACGTCGGGAAGATTTCCGCTCATGAAGGGCCCTCTCTTCTCCTCCTTGCTAGCCGGAAGCGTAAACATTGATATTGTTGACAGCTGCAATGGTCTTCTCCTATTCGATCGCTATATGTATAATAGATGTTAGCCCACACATCTCCGGCACGGGTGAGTCGACCGCTCACCACCGGAGCCGACCATGTACTGTCGTTGCCGACCACACACTATGGCTAGAGGTAGAAGAAGGGAGGGAAAACAGAGCACGCACACACAGCACAAGCACCAGTGTTGGCCGGAGCTCTGCAGAGGAGATGGCAAAACTGAACTCGCTCTCTTTACTGAGTTGCAGTGGCAAACTATATATACAACTCTACCCATCTAATTCTAGTACACAGACATGTCAGACTGCCATGCTACTATAGTGACTAGATGTGAAGCAGGGCTGACTTTGGCGCCTGCCCCTGCTGTGGCTATAGTGCGGTAGGGGAGCCGTTTGGCATCTGTCCCTGCAACGGCTACAATGTCACAGCAGGGAGCCTTTTCGACACCGCCTTCTACTGCTACGTGTTCACACAAGGGAGCAGCATATTACTTAACAATTCTTCCCCTAATCCTGCTGTTAACCTTAGAACCCCTCCAAGCTGATCATCTTCTTCAGCTCCGTGAGTCGAAGACGGCCGAGCGGCTTGGTGAGGACGTCCATGAGTTGCCGACCGGTTTCAACGAACTCGATGACGATCGCCCTCCATCGACCACGATCCACGAGGAAGTGGAACTTGGCGTCGATGTGCTTGCTCCGGTCGTGGAGAACCAGATTCTTCGCGAGGGCGATGACGGGTGGTTGTCCACCATCGTCTTTGGTGGGTGAGCTTCCACACCGGTCGCTTCGCCCGGACCGTCGCGACCCCACACAGCAGCGCGCCGTTGTGGCCACCGCCATGTACTCTGCCTCGCACGTGGACAGCGCCACCACCTTCTGTTTCAGCGACAACCATGAGATTGGAGCGGACCCGAGGAAAACGTGCACGCAAGAGGTGCTCCGCCGTCCGTCGATGTCCCCGCCATATGTCAGATCGGCCGAACACGGTGAGCTGCACCTACTTCCCCCGGTCTTAGGAAAGACGATCTCTTGATCCACCGTCCCCTTGACGTAGCGCAGCAGCCGCTTTACCATAGCCCAGTGATCCTCTTGGGGATCCTCCATGAAACGGCTGACGTAGCCCACGGTGAACGCAATATCCGGCCTCGTGTGGACTAGGTAGCGCAGACCGCCGACGATGCTCCGGTAGAGTGTTGCATCTACCTTTGCCGCACATCTTGGCCTTCGTCGATTTCAGCCGCTCCTCCGCCAGTCACGCATACGGCTTGCACTTAGCCATGCCGCGCCCGCTCCAACAGACTTCAAGGCATACGCGCTCTGACTGAGCATGAGCGCCTCCTTCCCCTGTATCGCCTCGATGTCGAGGTAGTAGGAGAGCGCGCCGAGATCGCTCATTCGAAAACGAGCCGCCATCTTGCGCTTGAAGCTGTCGATGTCCTCCGCACGCGCGCTGGTGACGATCAAGTCGTCCACATACACGCAGACGACGAGCTCCTCCTTCCCCGTCGCCGCGTGTAGAGCGCGTGCTCGGTTGCGCACCTCGTGAACCCAAGCTCACCCAGCGTGGCGTCAAGCTTGGCATTCCATGCTTGTGGGGCCTACCGCAGCGTGTAGAGCGCCTTGTGTAGTCGGAGCACCCTGTGCTCCGCTCCCTTGATGGAGAAACCCGGAGGTTGTTTGACGAAGTCCATCTCCGCCAGCTCGCCGTTGAGGAAGGCCGATTTTACGTCTAGGTGATGGACACGCCAGTCCTTTGCTGCTGCCAAAGCCTGAAGCAGTTGGACAGACTCCATACGCGCTACCGGCGCAAAGACTTCCTCAAAGTCAATGCCCTCGCGCTGGATAAAGCCTCGGGCGACGAGGCGCGCCTTGTGCTTGACAATGGCGCCGTGCTCATCCCGCTTGACCTTGTACACCCATTTCAGGCCGATCGGACGGCATCCTGGAGGAGGATCGACGATCTTCCAAGTCTCGTTTTCCTTGATCGCCTTTATCTCCTCCAGCATCGCCCGTCACCAATTTACATCATGCTCGGCCAGCGCGAACGTGGGTGGTTCCTCTGCACTGACGAGAAGCAGCTCTAGGTCATTGAGCAGTCGACCTGCCAGGCCTGAGGGCACTGTGCCGCCGATGATGTCGTCCAGCCTGCGGAACCGCACCTCCTCACCGTCGTGGAAGGCATCCACGAACTCAGTGATGTCACTTGGAGGTGAGGCGAACTCGATCGGCATCGATGGAGTTCCCTGTTCCGCCGGAGTGCTCGGCACTACTCCTGGACCGCTCGTCACCACTCTTGGAGTGGTCGGCACCACTGTAGGAGTGCTCAGTCCCAGTCTTAGAGTGGTCAGCACCACTGCAAGACTTCTCGGCTCTGCTACGGGAGTGTTCGGCACCCGTTTTGGAGTGGTCGACACCACTGCAGGACCTCTCGGCATCACTCCTGGAGTGCTCTGCACCCCTTCCGGAGTGCTCGGCACCTGAAAGCTCTAGTTTGGTTTTGGTTAATTGATGAAACCCTAAGTGCTAACCTAGTTTATCAAGATGTTTATGAGATAGGTAGCACTACTCCAAGTGATGAAGCAATGACGAAGATCATGACAATGGTGATAGCATGGTGATGATCAAATGCTTGAACTTGGAAAAGAAGAAAGAGAAAAACAAAAGGCTCAAGGCAAAGGTATAAAATATAGGAGCCATTTTGTTCTAGTGATCAAGACACTTAGTGAGTGTGATCACATTTAGGATAGATAGCCGTACTATTAAGAGGAGTGTAACTCGTATCGAAATACGGTTATCAAAGTGCCACTAGATGCTCTAACTCATTGCATATGCATTTAGGATCTAGTGGAGTGCTAACACCCTTGAAAATATTTGTGAAAATATGCTAACACATGTGCACAAGGTGTTTGCAGGGTTGAGATGGGTTTGGGTCCCTCTCTCCCTCCCGCCGAGCTTGCGAACCAAGAATTTTGTATCCGGCGCAATAGAAAATAGACATTTCATTTTTCCAAAAGCGCCGAATCCCGCCTCGCAAGCTCGGCGGGATTCGGCGCTTTTGGAAAAATGAAATGTCTATTTTCTATTGCGCCGGATACAAAATTCTTGGTGGTTGGCTCATTTGAGCAAGGGTGAAGAAGTTAGAGTTGAAATGGAGTTGGTCAAAATGATGCTGGCGTCGGTCCTGTGACCGGACGCTGAATCCAGAAGCACCGGACGCTGACTGCCTGCGTCCGGTCACGCTGACTCGGCGGCACAGTAGGAAGGGTTGAGCACCGGACGCTGGTCTGCATCCGGTCAAGGTGGACCGGACGCGTCCGGTCGAAGAAATACGCCTCGGGGAGCTTACTGGAATCGACCGGACGCTGGGGCTTCAGCGTCCGGTCAGTTTTACCGGAGCGTCCGGTCAGCTTCGTAGCCGTTGAAATCTAACGAACAGCGTTTGAAGCTGGTGACGCGTGGCGTCCATCGGGCGACCGGACGCTGAGGGCCAGCGTCCGGTCGGTATGACCGGAGCGTCCGGTCAGAGCGTGTTTTGCCCAGTGAAGGGGTACAACGGCTCTATTTGATGGGGGCTCTATTTATAGCCCCATGGCCGGCTCAAGGGTAGATTCTTACACATTTTCATTGACATAACAACCTTGTGAGCTTAGCCAAAGCCCTCCCACTCATCTCCATCATTGATCCATCATCATTGTGAGATTGGGAGAGAATCCAAGTGCATTGCTTGAGTGATTGCATCTAGAGGCACTTGGTATTCGTGTTGCGCTGCGGATTTCGCTTGTTTCTCTTGGTGGTTGCCACCACCTAGACGGTTGGAGCAGCGATGAAGGATCGGCACGAGTTGGTGATTGTTCGTGACCGCCTTCGGTGATTGTGAGGGGAGTTGTACCTTCCCCGGCGGAGTGCCGAAAGGTAACTCTAATAAATTGCTCGTGTCATTGAGTTACCTCACTTGTGGGTCGGTTCTTGCGGTGTCCTATCGTGTGGACGAGGTTTGTGAAACACCTCTTAGCCGCCGAACCACCAAGTGTTGGTCGACACAACGGGGACGTAGCGTGTTGGCAAGCACGTGAACCTCGGGAGAAAATCGATTGTCTCTCTTCTTTGTCATTCTCCCGGTGATTGGCTATATATTCATCTTGTGGTTGGTTCATCCCCTACACGTTGGTATAATCACTCTACTCGCTTATTTACATTCTTGCAAACTAGTTGATACAAGCTCTTTAGTGTAATTAGAATTGAGAGCTTGCTTTGTTATTTACATTCATCTAGTTGAGCTCTTTAGAGTAGCAAGGTTGAGAGCTCTTAGTGAGTAATTACATAGCTAGTTTGTGTGCCTAAGTATTCATTGCAACTAGAATTGTTGGATAGGTGGCTTGCAACCCTTGTAGAGCTAGAGCAAGTTTGCATTACGCTATTTGTCATACTAATCAAATTGCTCTAGTTGATTTGTAGATTTTTAAATAGGCTATTCACCCCCCCCTCTAGCCATATTAGGACCTTTCAGCACCGCCCCAGGAGTGCTCGGCTCTATTGCTGGAGTGGTCGGCACCTCCTCTCTAGCATCTCCACCACCGTGGATGACCAAGTGCTCGACGACGAAGGTGCTGGTGAAGCCGTCAGCTTCCCCCGTGCTCGGACTATCCCAGTCCCAGGCCGCCTTCTCGCCGAACACAACGTCATGCGAGACAAGCACCTTGCCTCCGCGTGGGTCATAGAGCCGGTACGCCTTGGTACCTTCCACGTAGCCTAGGAGCACCATCGGTGTGCTCCTGTCCTCCAACTTGATGAGGACCGGCTTCGTCTTCCTGACGTGGCCGATGCAGCCGAATGTTCGGAGGAAGGACACGCTCGGCTTGCGCCCGTACCAAGCTTCGAACGACGTCTTGCCCTTCAGGGCCTTGGTGGGCGTGCGGTTGAGGATAAACACTGCCGTGGTCACCGCCTCACCCCCAGAACCTTGCCGGCATGCCCTTGGCCTTCATCATGGATCGAGCCATGTCGACCACCGTCTGGTTCCGCCGCTCCACCACGCCATTCTGCTGTGGCGAGTACGGCACGGTGTGTTGTCGTACCACACCCTGATCCGCGTAGTACGCAGCAAACTCCACCGAAGTGAATTCGCTGCCCTGATCAGTTCGCCGCATGCATAGTTTCTTGCCGCTCTCCGCCTTCGCGCGCACCTTGAACTTCTTGATCGCCTCCGCCACCTCATCCTTGCTCGTCAAGAGTTGCAGCCACATATAGCGACTGTAATCATCCACGAGCAGGAGGAAGTACCGTCGACCACCATTTGTGGCTGGCGTGATTGGCCCGCAGAGATCGCCGTGGACGAGCTCAAGAGCGTCCACCGCATCATACTTGGCCGCCTTTGGGAACGGCAACCTCCTCTGCTTCCTGGCCAGGCAGCTGTCACACAGCTTGCCTCCGTGCTTGATGTGGGGCAGCCCTCGGACCATCTTCTCCAGCCGACCGAGCGCACCGAAGCTAAGATGGCCGAACCGGGCATGCCATAGCCACGGCTCCTCGGTGTGCCGTGCTGCCAGGCACACCGGCTGCTCCACCTTCAAGTCGAGCAGGTACAGCCGATTCTAGGACCTCTTCACCTTGGCAAGTAGGCGCTACTCCCGGTCCCTGATCCTGAGGACGCCGTCCTTGATCAGTACCTCGCTACCGTGCTCATCCAGCTAGACAATGCTGATGATGCTTAAGCACAGTTGCGGGATGTAATATACATCTATTAGCGCGCGGTGCTCGCCGTTCTGGCACTTGAAGATGATGGTGTCGCGCCCTCGGATCGCCACCCTTGAGCCATCACCGAACTTCACCGAGCCGGTCACGTCGTCGTCGATCTCGGAGAAGGTTGCCTTGGAGCCCGTCATGTGGTTGCTGGCGCCGGAGTCTAGGTACCACCGCTGCTCCTGTCCGCCGCCCACACGTCCGAGGTGGACCTAGGCGCACGGTTCGTCGAGGTGGACAACCTTCAGAGCCTTCCTAGGCCCTTTCACCGCCATCCCCTCTCCCTTGTTCTTGGCCTCAACGTCGTGCAGTGCATAGAACGTTGTTATTAGGAGAGTGGCCTCATCATCATGATTAACCTGCGCCAGATGAGCCTCAGCCTTCTTCTCCTGCTTATTATTTGGACACTCCTTTACCTAATGGCCCCTCTTCCCGTATCATCGACAAGCGTTGGGGTCGACCTTCTTCTTCTTCTCCGAAGAAGCTTTGCCGTGGCGCTTACCATCGCCACCACGGCTGGAGGAGGCTTCCCCGGAGTTCCTCCGGGTAGCCCACTCATCCTCTGTCAGCAGCAACTTGCCGCTATCCTTCGCTGCAATGGCCTGCTTCATGCGCTCGTCCACCGCCCACAGACGGCTTGTCACATCCTCAATGGTGAGGGTGGACAAGTCCAGCATCGTCTCTATAGAAAGAGCGATCTGGATGTACTTCATCGGCACGGAGTGGAGGTACTTGGAGACCGCCTCTTCTTCGTTGATGGTGACGCTGTGGCTCTTCAGCTTGCTGATGAGCGTCTACAGGCGGAGAGAGAAGTCCTCCACCGATTCACCATCCTTGAACTTGAGGTTAGCATACTCCTGCTTCAGAAGCTGGGCCGTCGCCTTCTTTGCGCGGTCGGAACCGACGCGCATCGCCTCAATAGCCTCCCACGCCTCCTTAGTAGAGTTCTTCGCCCCCAACGTCTTCCTGTACTCCGCTGACACAGCAGCGAGGATAGCCTCCAACGCTGACATGTCGTCTTCTTCGTTGTCGGTGCCCTTGTCAACAGTATTCCAGAGTCGTCGGGCTCTGAGCTTGACCTTCATGGTCACCGACCACTCGTCATAGTTGGTGCGAGTCAGCGTCGACCAACTGGTGCCGCTGATCTCCCGCACCATACGCACAACGACTTCCTGTCATGGCTGGGCAGCCACAGTAGCACCGCTGCTGTCGCCTATCTTCAAACCGTGCGTCATCGCCAGCGGTTAGTCCGGCGACGACGCTTGTATGGCTCCGATACCACTTGTTAGCCCACATATCTCCGGCATGAGTGAGTCGACCACTCACCACCGGTGCCGACCACGCACTGTTGTTGCCGACCACACACTATGGCTAGAGGTAGAAGAAGTAAGGAAGAACGGAGCACACACACAGCACAAGCACCAGCATTGACCGGAGCTCTGCAGAGAAGATGGTAAAACTGAACTCGCTCTCTTTACTGAGTTGCAGTGGCAAACTTTATATACAACTATACCCATCTAATCCTAGTACACAGACATATCAGGCTGTCATGCTACTATAGTGACTAGATGTGACAGCAGGGCTAACTTTGACGCCTGCTCCTGCTGTGGCTACAATGCGGCAGAGGAACCATTCGATGTCTGCCCCTGCAGCGGCTATAGTGTCACAGCAGGAAGCCTTTTCAGTGCCAACTTCCCCTGCTACGCGTTCACACAAGGGAACAACAGATTACTTAACAATAAACACTTATCGTCTCGCTATTTCGTTTGCAATCCTGCGACCAGGAACTGGATCAATTTGCCAGACAGAGAAACGATGGGGGGATTCAGGCCACCAGTTATTCGGGTGGGGTTTGACCCAGCCGAGTCCTCCCACTTCAGAGTGTTCTTGGTCGTGCATCAGGTCCCTGATGTCTACGAGCCGGGAAAGGTCGCCGGAGTGCAGATATACTCGTCGGAAACCAAAGGATGGGCATACAGGCAGAGCGGGTGGGGCGCCGATATCATTGTTCGTTATTTCATCAGATAAGAACTGCCTTCTTCAATGGCACTTTGCACTTGACAATCTCTGGTTCTTCACCTTCGATAGTCACAGTTGATAAAGATGGGAAGACATGGAGAACAATCCCTGCTCCGAGGAATTTTGAGTTCATCGGGCTGTCTCGGGGCTGCTTCTACGCTGTGGAGGATACGCATGATATACATAGTAATGGTTATCGGCTGTCGATCTGGGCTCTTGAGGACTATGGTGGAGGACATGAGTGGATCCTCAAGCATACCGCCACACCGTTTGCGCTCACAGAATCTTACACGGTGCATGCAATCCATCCACAAGATCCTTTGATTTTTCTTACTACTACTACTACTACTATGGGGACGGGAATACAAAGTGCTCTTGTGTCGTACGATTTCATTAACAACAAAGCGCATACTATCAAGTTTCTGGGACACAACGGTATGCCCCTATATCCATATATACCATGCTTCTCAAAGTGGTTGTCAGATGGACACTGAAGTTAGAGAATGAATCTCATGTCCCTGTGCTCAAAGGAAAGCTTGTATGCAGATCCTTTAATTTCCACGAGTATTGCTGAGCTATTTCAGCGGACCAACTTAGTTACTCTATTTGCGAATATCTACATTTTTTTGTTAACACCATTCTACTTTCTCATGTTGGAATGAAACATAAGTAAACCCATCATCTATGTTTTAAATTTTGTGCTTTTCATATTTGTTGAGACATGATTAATAATCCATCAGAATTTGATAGTGGCCGTGATGACTTTTGTTTGCACAGGGAGGTTTTAACCTCAGTCTGGAATTTGATTGCATACCTCCTCATTGTAAAATATACTAAGATAATGCTTGAACTGGCTTTCTAATTGTTTGTTCCATATGCATATACAATGAAGAAAGATTAGCAGATTACTTGGATATCTACATGGGTTCTTCCCCATGGTGTCAAAAAATGTATTAGGCATCAGAAAGATGAAAGATCAAGGTAAACTAACTATGAGTCTGATATGCCCATATTCTAGACTTTCTTTTTTTTTCTCTCCAATACGCAAGAGTGTTGTGTATCATTGTATTAATATAGAAGAATTAGTTTTATGTGATGCGTCTAGCAAGCCAATGCAAGAACAGAAGGTAGTTGTAAACGGATTACGATGAGTACAAACAACCTAGAATGATTCACTAAAATCACTACTGCAGAAACAATTTCTAGGAATGGTAAAAATGGTTCTTGTCGAAAATATTGAACTGGTTGTCGAAAATGCTGTGGTGCATTCTTTATCTTCATGGCATTGTGGAAAGACAGGTAGAAGCAACAAGTGTAACTGTATCCATGCCTCTTGCCATTCCACTGTGCAAGCCAGGAGTATAAATACTACTCTTCCCTTCATGCCCATTGCACAATGCCACAATCAAATCAATAGCTGGTAGTCTGGTGGGTCGTTCTAAAATTGCATTGGACGCGCTGGTAATCCTATAGAGACTATATAAAATGGTACTGTTTAATTTGCTATCTATGAAATATATATTTCTTTTTGAGAGGAAAAAGGAATTATTTTGCTTTAGTGACAAAATGAGAAAACTCAGATGTCCTTGATGAATTTTCTTGTTATCTTGAGCGGTTGCGGTCAGCAGGATAGCTTGTTTGATCCATTCTGAGCTAGTCTGAATAATTTCAGCCACCACTATCAACGGATTGATATGTACTAAAACATATACACAGCTAATTACAGGTAAAAATGCTGGGTATAGCGCTTATATGGCAATTACCTGAACATATAGTCGCACTCGCATGGCAAAACCAGACTCAAACTGTAATATCATGTATCTGATATTGGCTTTGTCTCTTAATTGGATCTATCTATGCACAGCTCGATGAACCATCACACCAAAATTGCAGAGCCTAGAATCGCAGGGCAATTCTCCTTTGGCACGCATACGGCTGCTGTTTATTTGCACCATTTGGCCTGCAACTTCAGCTACCAAGCTAGCTTATTCTCGACTGATTCGCATATGCATATATGCATTCTGCTGCATGCATCTGTGCCAAAGGAGATGTACCCTGTAATTCATGCTCAGCACATGCAAACTAGCTCTCCCTGTGTTTTTTAGAACTCTGATCTCTGACGCTTGTTGATGAATGTGTTACGCCTTGACCTGGTTTATATAGCGTGCCATGTGACGGCATATGCTTCAAGTCCGGGGACTATTCCGGTGGACCTAAACCTTTCTTGTAGGTGGCTTCTCTATCGGATTTCCTATGGAATGTGCTCCTGTGTAGAAAGCCAACCTGCCTTTTTCTGATGTTCAGACAGTACAGGAATTTTGTTTAAGTTCATCCAGTACAGTATTATAGAAAAGATTGCCTCTCTCAGGACTAGCATGAAACCAAGCAGTCTTAGCAGAAACTACCTGTAGACAGACAGGTAGCATATGAACACAGATATGAGCAGATTTTATTCTTGGATAGCCAACCAGCTTTTAATGGAGATGCTGCTGTTGAAATCACCTAGGCTCTCCACATGGAACAAAAGAACCCTTGATGTACATATGCTTTTGTCCGTGTGGATTTGGATGTTGCTGCTACAATGGTACATTCTATTGGATCTTCTCTATTCGCCTGCAGTTGGAGAGCTTTTCTGGGCGGAACACCGTACCAGCTGGCATAATTTCCTAAAGACTGCTGCTTCGGCAAGCTCACCATGAAGGAATATTGTGTTGAGTAGCACGGGAAAAATGCAAACGACTTACAGTTTCGAACAAAGAGAGTATAGGGGCAAAAAGGCAAGGGAAAAAAAACTAGCTTGTGTAGGGAAAAAAAACTAGCTTGTGTATGGCCTTAACCGTACCACTGCTAGATAGCTATAGGCACACGTTTCTCCACGCGCTTCCTTCCTGTTGCTTTCTACTGCAGGCAGCATATGCCGCCGGACAGGCATGTCCAGATTCCAGAAGCAGTTCATCGTGAGCATTGAGCACGGATCACTGCATATATGAGTGCGTGGCACCATGCAGATTGCAGAGTAGTTGTCATCAGTCATGCAGATCCATCAAGCCCAAACCCAGAGTTGACACCAAGAAAAATCATAAAAATGCGAACGGCACCGAAACCATTGGACGAGCGAGTGCAAAAAATCGGGCCTGATGCGTCTTCGGTAGTTTTGTGCTCAGAATAATGCCGATTCGATCCACCTCTATTGGGCGGCGATAGCTGGACGCGACGGCGTGACGCCGCCTCGCTATAAATATGTGAACCCTCGGACATGGAAATCTCAGCAGGGTAGATGGAGCCGGCAAGAACAGACGTAGAAGATAGGCAAAGCTTCGGTGTGTCTGACATGCGGGGCCCATGCAGTACCGGGTGGGTCTCCTCTGGCAGTAACTTGGCTGGTCGATGATGACCTGCGTGCAGACACTGCCAAAGGAGATTTGCCCAGCAATGCAGTTTTGAGTCCCCATAAGATCTTAGGTGTTTTGCATTATTACTTTGTTACTCCCTCCATCCCAAATTGTAAGTCATTCCAAGAATCTTGGAGAGTCAAAGTTTTTCAAGTTTGACCAAATTTATATAACAAAATAATAATATTTATCATACCAAGTAAGTATTATTAGATTCTTCATTAGTTATATTTTCATATTATACCTATTTGATGTCATCAATCTTTGTGTTTCTCTCTATAATTTTAGTCAAACTTAAAAAAGTTTGACTCTCCAAGATTCTTGGAATGACTTACAATTTGGGATGGAGGGAGTAGTTTGTATACCTGACTCTGCATTCTGTTTTAAGCGTACAAGTCTAGATCCACCAGTTACATCATTTGCCGTGTATTGCATGCTTGATGCAGACATGGCATTGCCACGTAATTAAGCATAGTCTTTACCCATGCATGTGGTGCTGCCATGCAAATATGCAGTCTATTCGCTTGGTAGTTTCAGCCATGGCTTATCAGTCATGGTACAATATTTTTCTCTCACAACAAACCAGCATCAGTCGAGTTTATCAGCTCAAAAACCAACCAGCGAACAGGCTGCCTCGCTATTGCCGTCACGTCACTAATGGCCACTACTCAACAAAGGTGTGGTGATTGGTGAGTGACACGCGTACTTCCTGCCTTGACAACGGTGAATGGTTGCCAAACTTAGGTGAAAATAGTGTAAGACATGCTCAGTTAAGGGGGTGTTTGGTTCCACCTTCTAAATTTTAGTTGTTGTCCCATCAGATGTTTGGATACATTCATAGAGTATAAAATATAGACTATTACGAAACTAAATGCACAGATTGAGATTGTTTTGCGAGACGAATTTTTAAACCTAATTAGTCCATGATTTGACAATGTGGTGCTACAGTAAACATGTGCTAATGATGAATTAATTAAGCTTAATAAATGCGTCTCGCAGATTACTGGCGGATTCTGTAATTTGTTTTTTTATTAGTATCCGAACACCCTATGCGACATACCCGCGTGACACCTCCTAAACTTTAAACTTTAGTAACTGGATCCAAACACCCCATAATATTTACACCAGACTGGAAGTCTATTGATATGATAAGCTCATAAATACATCTCCTGATTTATGCCACCATCTCGAGTTATGCCTCTCACCGGCAACTCTCTATTCTTAATCGACAGAAGGGTCAAAAGAGCGTAGAGGTAGCCACACGGGGGCCATCTCCTACATCCACTCCAAAGTAGCACTATGACCTACACAATTGTACTTTGTAGGAACTTATAACCGGGAGCGTTACATTTCAAAATGATTAAAGGTATCCTTACAGGGGTGTATAAATTTACCCACAAGAGGACAGGGCCACTGCCCATATGACTCGTCGGTCTGTAAAGTACGCCCTGTTCGTTTGGGCTTGTTCGATTTATAAGCCATGGCTGAAAGTACTATTGGCTAATTTGGTGTGAGAAAAAAATAATGTTCGTTGGCTGATAAGCCATGGTTTATAAGCCAAACACGACCAAACGAACATGCGGTATACCTCACTGCCTCAACCTTTCCTGCACGCGGGCAAGTTGTCCATTGAACAACTGAGATAGTAAGGAGTACTAGCTTCTTGGCCACCCCAGCCCTAACTCGCACCGAATCCACGTGATTACCCAATCAAGAATGATACTCGGCTTAACATACCCATACATGATATATGGTCTATATGGAAAATGTGCTCAAGAATCACTACAATATATAGATGCAATGGTCCTAAACCATCTCAAACGTGTTATGTCATCAGACCCCCTCCCCCCGCGCGCTCGCCATGACCTTGCCCCTCACCAAGCCTCAATCACATCAATCATTCTTAGTCATCTTTCAGCTCTTCTGATCCTCAGCTAGTTGTTCATTATCTAAAGCAATCAACTCCTATCCCACATGAATAGTGAGAAACCCATCACATGCATCTTAGACATAAGTATTTCAAGCAATCAACATTCTAAGGACATGTTTGGAATGCAGAAATTTCACATGAATGATACATGAATTTCATAGAAGAAACGCAGGAACAGAAAAAAAAAAATCTTCCATTCCAAACAGGGCCTAAGAAGTAAAGAATCAACACTAAGGTATGGAGGTGAACAACAAGTGGGTGTGATAGGTCATAGGCCTACATACATAAACATGCATCTTAAGTAACATAAACAAGTTATGCAATTTTAATAAAAGAAGCAAGATGCTTAGAGGCCTATCTTGGGGATTTACTTGAGGTTCGACTGGTTCGGGTTCAGTAGCGAACTCAACCTCCGGCTCAACGTTCATCTCATCTATATGAGTTGCAATGATCATGGATGCATGAGGTAGAAACACTTTGAACTTAGTTTGGAATACAAATAGGACAACATAGTAACATATTACTTCTGAGGTCTTAGGCTACAGGGTGCTAGTCGACATATACAAACTGCCCGTCTACTCAAGTCGGACCATTTGTATGAGGGGTCGGACTGTCCTTCCAGAACTTGTATGCTTCAGACTTGGGTGGGTTCATGAGGACCGTCCATAGCTAACCGTCAGACTATCCGAGTGATATACACCATGTTCGCTTGATCGTTTATGTGGCTTATAACCCGGCTGATGCTGTTTTGTTATGAGAGAAAAATATTGTATCATGGTTGATAAGCATGGCTGATACGATCAAGCGAACATGGTGATATATGTTTGGGGTAGCTCAGATGGCATAACTCATAGGTGAAGTTTTGTTGGATTGTCCCTCTGAACAGGCGGTACGTCCGCCTAAACAGGTTGGGACTTATGCAGACAAGGTGCTTCTCTGGTGTTGTCTTCATAGAAGATTTCACAAGACTATTATCAGTTAGTTTTTTGACTTTTCTGAGATATATTGGCGGATGAATTAGTCATCGTTGTTCTCGTTTATTTAGTCCTCTCATCAATAACATATTGTGGAATAATATACATTCTCATCGATTATGAGTACGTAGTTGGGAAGCATGATTTTGCATTGGATTAATTAGATTGGATTAGAAGGATCCATTATTCAAAAATTCTAATTCATTTCTTCTTCAAATATTCACTTGTGGCATATATAGTCCATATTTCTCTGATGATTTATCTTACAAAGAAAGGACAAAGAAAAAAGGCTTTCTTATGGAAACGCATATTATTGTTTATTTTTAGGGATAAAAAATCGCAACATACTAGTTACGGACCGTCTATCCGACTAGTCAGATGGTCCGTCTGGTCATGACATGAAAACAACCCTCACTAGAATGGAGAGAATATCCATGTATCGTCCGTCTATGCTTCCATACTATCCCTAGTACGTGATCCTAGGCGATCTGCTGGCTAGGCCATGCATTTGTGGATTGGATGTGGGATCTGTGCAGAGGTGATTAGTCTTTGCTGGTCAGGTTCTACTCTAGCGGTCCGTCGTCTGCTAGGTTCTACTTTACCATCCGTGAAAGGGAGAAGAGTGAGAGTGAGGAAGGGATAGAAAAAAAGACGTTGCAAGTGAGGGACGGCGGACCAAAGAAATTATTGTACTCCTCACATTTTGCCAGTTTGGTTGATGCACCCCAATCCATTTCCTTCTCAAACACGACACAATATGTAGAATTGCCAACCCATGGTGTACACGTACATATATACTAGCCTAAAGCGAGTACACGTGCAAGCTGGCTACAAACATGCTTATATAGGCGGTAATCCTTCGTATAGGGCATCCATCCGTGTGGGACGCTCTAGATGCTGGGCTGCCCGTGCCAGCTCAACGACCGCCCTTTTTATGTGCTCATCCACTCGCCTCCAGCCGTTTTAAAAAAAAACTCACCTCACAGTAGCGTTGCGACAGGTATCCGCGAGACCATGACTGTGCTCCGCCGCGCCCACGGCACCTCGGCGACCGCGCTCTCCACCACGCCTCTGCTCCGCCAGGCGGCATCTCCACCGCTCTAGAGTGCAGCAGCCCGTCTTCCTCCCTCTCCACCACGCCTCTCGCCCGCTGCGGCCTTCTCCATCGAACCTGTAGTGGCCTTCTTCACCGGAGCGGTGAGCTCTACACCGGTGAACTCCACGCGCTGACGAGCCTCCATTCCGAAATAGCAAGGAGATATTGCGCTGAAAGCGTATGTTGCAAGCGTATGTTTCAAGTGTTTCAGATGTTTCAAAGGTACGTTGCAAGTATTTTATGCGGATGTTGCAAAAGTAGATCAGGATGTTGCATACGTTGCAAGTGTTTCAGAGGCATGTTGCAAGAGTTTGTTTAAAATATTTCATCTATTTCAGACGTATGTTGCAAGCATTTCGATCTGGATGTTGCATATGTTTCACACATATATGTCGCAAGAGTATGTTCGAAATATTTCAGTCGTTTCAGTCTTATGTTCCAATAAGTGTTTCATGTTGAAAGTTGCAAGTACTTTATCTGGATATTGCATATGTGTTCACACACATGCTTTAAGTGTATGTTCTAAATATTTCATCTGCTTCAGACGCATGTTGCATAGTGTTTCATATTTCAAAGTTAGAGAGTCATGAGGCACGGCCCGAGCGCCGGGGTATGGGGCGCAGCGAGCCAGGACCGGCCGATGGGGCATGCTGGGGCTGGCGGTCTAGGTGTGCGGTGCACCTAGGGTCATGCGGACGGGGCGCGCTCGTCTAGTCGTCCTCATCCCTGCTCCTGGGTCCTGCCCGTGTAGAGAGAGGAGGGGTTCAGGGGAAGGAGCGCGCGGGGACGGCGGCCGGCACGAGAAGGAGGTGTGGCGCCTGGACTCGCGGAGAGAGAGGAGAGGGTAGGAGGAAGGAGCGGCGGACGCGGCGTTTCCACCGGCGTGCATGACGGAGGAGGCGCGAGCGTCCGGACACGCACTTCTATCCGGACGTTCGGGAGGATGATATAGATCTCCAACGTAGCAGTACGTCCAAGTAAGGGACATCCTTTGTAGTCAATAAGAATACCTGAAATTTGAGTATTAGTTCTATCTTCATCTCTAATGCGCTCTCTCTCACACACACTTATTACTAAAAACAGGGTGTTTCTTTCTCTGTCTCCGTCACTAGGGCCTACCGTTCGGTTTCTATACAACAGCATACTTTCAGACACGGTAAGAAGCGTGATTATTCTAAAATGAAGAGAAATACATACATGATACGACCGTAGGCACAGTGCTAAGTTCTAACCCAAGACAAATCAGAGCTTGTTTCCACCACCGCACCACGCGACGAGCCCCATCTCCGCCGATCGCACAGCCGTACGTGCCCCGTGGTGCTTGGATGCGCCACGAAGCTAGCTGGCCTGAGAGGAGGGCCGCGGTAGGATCCGCCGGTCCGAGGCAGGCAGGAGCCACCGATTCACAACCAGCAGCGGCGAGGCGAACATGCTCGTGGATATCCGCCTACTCTCTTCGATTCTTTAGGGCTTGCTCGCCTTTCCATGATTCGATCCTCTCGTCTCTTGCAGTGTGGTCTCAGGAGGTCTCAGGACCGGGAATAATAATCTGCAAAAGCCTGTGCCGCTCCACCTACGTACGTGGTACGTACCGGCTCTAGCTTGCTTGCCTCCCAACACGTACCGCCGTGTATCCTCCTATTCATTTCAGCCAGCCTGCATGCCTTTTGTTCTTTCTCCTCGTAGGTGGGCAGCGTCTAGACTCTAGACGGCGGCTGGACCAGGCATTGTCCCAAGGTATATCCTCAGTTGATTCGTGACATGAAAACAAGAGGGGGCCAGTTACCAAAGTCTTTCACTTGCTTTAGATCAAATTAATTTTCACACCTAGGCTCCAGCATGGCTAATTCGTGAGAAAAAAAGAGAAGATAATAGAAAGGCAGCAGTGGTGTTGCATGCATGCAAGAAAGGCCGTGTGGGTACTGTGCCATTGATCGGTAACAGGTTAGACCTCGTGATTAGGCTCTGTCCGTTTGTTTTGCATAGAAAACCTACATAAGTGCTAAATGGAACTGCAGCATCGATGTGTTGTGGAGTTGCTTGCATGCTTTCAGCAGCCATCCGAGAATACATGACAGATATATGTGCTAATTTGAGTACTTCTCTTGGAGGAAGGAGGGGCCATGGCCCACTATGGCCATAACGTGGCTCCGCCACTGCCGCCGTGTATCCTCCTATTCATTTCAGCCAGCCTGCATGCCTTTGTTCTTTCTCCTCGTAGGTGGGCAGCGTCTAGACTCTAGACGACGGCTGGACCAGGCATTGTCCCAAGGTATATCCTCAGTTGATTCCTCATCGTGTCTTCAGTTTGCAGCAGCAGAAGCGCCTTGCCACATTTCAGTAGCGAGTATAAATACCCCCGCACAGTGACCACTAATAACCTGTGCGCTTGCACATACATACACAGTAACACACGACACAGACCATTGGCTCCGACACTCAGATGTGCACCTGCATTGCTGGGCAACTTCTCCTTTGGCAGATGCGCAATGTGCTACTGCCAAAGGAAATTTGCCCCGGAATTCATCTGCACAGCCACACACGCGCGCGCATACACAAAAGCGAAAAGTTACAGTGTGGTTACAGGGTACTACGTACTGCGATGGTACAGCGAATGTATATATACGTATATTTGCACTTGTTCTATTCTATTATACATGTTTGACCTTTGTTCTGCACTTGGTGCTTGTCTTCTACAGGTTATCAACATAACCATATCTACTTACAAATGGAGCATGAGTGCAAGCTGTGAAGGCACTGCAAACCTCCATAATACGTACGTATCACCTCTACAAACAATGACACTGTACATTTAGCCGATAAGCCAGATGTGGTCAAATTAATGATGCCAAATGTTTCTCTGTTCCATGGACTAATCTTTGTTGCCCACTGCCTCCGGAAGTTTGTGTGTCGGAGGCCTGTCTGCGCCTCGTCTGGAGAACTCTCGCCACCGTCTAGCAGCAGCTGCCGCTCTCTTGGCCCTCTCTGATACCTCCTCCTCTGTCAGTACACATTATTAGAAACGATCAGATTTTTCAACAAGATAAGAGCTGATAGACGTACAGTCAGTACTCAGTAGATGTAGATTGCGTGTTTTAGATGTTGCAGATCAGTAACTAAGGTGCTTCTGAAAAAATATTTGTTTCTCGTACCATTACCGCTGCTTTGATCTTGTGGTGGGGATCCCCAGATGTCACTCCAAGAGCTTCTCATGTCTGAATTCTCTTGTTTCACCATCCGTGTTCTGACTTTTTCCTGCAAAATCACACAGATTTACAGTAAAAAAACATTTATATTTAAAATTTTCAAATAATTGTGTAAGGTGTACAAAGGAGTAGTACCAAGACTTTTGCTTGCCTCTTTTCCCAGCGAGCACTAGCCTACCACACATAGAAAATATATCAATACAATTTGACACTTAACAGCAACACAGACAGACAGTGTTATCTTTAGATGTAGAGGTCCAGAAGAAATTATACTAGTGTTAAATTTGTACTTTGATACCCTTGATATTCAATCCATGGTACAAACATATTGCTTTCGATGGTAAAATGCATCCAGGGTTCTTAAACTTTTTTGGGATTTTCACCAAGGTCCATAAACATTCAAAGTGAGGATTTGGGTCCTTATATTAAATGGTTTGCTCTAGGTTCACTTGGGGTCCAATTATGGATCCAGATTCTCACTTGGAGTGAACCACTTCAGAAGTTTTGAGAACTCAAAAGTTTAAGAAACCATAGGTGTATTTTACTCCACTTTTAATTTATCCAAACAGGGCGATTAAGTTAATATATGCATCCATTACAGAAAAAAAACTGAATATTGAGAACATGCCATGGAGTAATAAATTATATAAAGCACATAAGTTTACATGAACAAAGAGATAATTACCATGCGGAAAACATTGACTGAAGCTCCCATACCAGCAAGCATCAAACCAACCTGCTCAGTTATGAAATTTTGATTTACTGTACTGATGGTAGAATATCTTTTTTCTCGAACACGCAGGAGAGCTGCGTATCATTATATATTAAGAAGAAGACTGATGGTAGAATATCGAATAATATCACCAGATAATTCTTCAACTAAATTCATTATTACTGTATGCAGTACACTACTGTTATCTTGAAATGTATACTGACCGAAGAATTTGCTTGAGAATCGGCCATGACAAAAAAAAGCTACATAGATCACACAAATTTTAAAGTTCCATCTGATAGAAAGTCTACTTACATTCACCCTCTCTACTCTACGCATCTCATTCTCAAGGAGTGACAGTTGTGCAGCGGAAGTCCAGTGAATACAATCAACTGGACTGAGAATGATAACAGACAAAAGTTTAGCACAAATATTAGCATCTGCAGAACTTGAAGAACAACAGCAACATATTAACTAATTTCTTCTGAAATCTGAACATTTTGCAAGGCATTTCATAATTGGGTAACTACAAGACCTAACAACTGAATAAACTTTAAGATCATAAAAATTCTCACCAACTATCAATGGCATCCTGAATTAGCTCTGTGCTACCTGACTGGGAGTAGACTCTTGACCTCCCAAAATCTTCCTCAGTCTCAAAGACGCCAGGGCAGATATTGGCACAGTTTTTACATCCTACAATGTTGCATCCACAACAAACAAGATACTTGAATCATGCTCCTTACCCATAAGAAAACTTCTATTCACAAGAGAGGATCAATATACCAATGCAGGTAAACTCATCAACGAACACATGATCCTTGGGTGCATTGTCATCAAAGAAAGGGTTGATTGCTGTTGCTGTGTACCCATGGATCTCATCATACACTGCACGTTGTGCTGGATCACTCAACACCTGCTCTTGCACACCCCATGTTAGCTCGTGCAATGACAAATTTCAAAGCAATAACCAATAAGAAAACATCTTGCACGCAGCATGCATAAGTTTAAAACTCGATTGCAGACTCTTACCGAGTAAACCTCGTTGATGAACATACAGAAGTTAGTCACGTCAGGGGCGTTCCCACTAAGGTCAGGGTGGCACTCTTTCATGCAACCGTAGTATGCCTTCTTAATTTCCTCAGGGGTTGCATCTGGCATCTAATGGTAGAAGATTCAGGTGTTCCATATTAGCAGCAAATTTATTATCTCAAAGATAAATAAGATCAGTAATATTATCTGAACCTAGATATATAAAAAAATAAGTAAGCATTTTATTTTTGGAAAACTGGAAATAAAAGTTGCATTTTGATTCTTCCCCAAACCCTATAGAATGTTAACAAAATCACAAACATGTTACTACCAAGAGCAAAATAGTATAGTGATTACAAAGTGGTTTGGTCCAGAGAACTAATTCTTTCGTCTACCATCAAATTAAATAAGGTAAAGTAATTGCTAAATGGCAAACCAATGTTCCAGAGTATACTTACCACACCCAGAACGGAGTAGTAATCGTCGGCAATATCCTCCTCCTCCCTTTCATGATCCGCTTCCGTCGCAGTGGCACAGATCCTGAGATCCCTTCTCCGCGCACTCCAGCTCCCCTGCCGGTCGCCCCGTACGGCTCCGGCGAACCCGACGGTGGGCAGTTGCCGCGTGGGGCGGGAGCAGGGGAAAGACCGTGGCAGCTTCGCGAGTGCGTCGGCGAGCAGCGGCGGCGAGAGGAGAGGGGGCGCCATTGCCTAACGGATTTTAGAATGCGGCGTCCTCCAGCAAGATCGGAACTCCAACTAGGAGACGGCGGCGAGGGGTTTGCTTTTCTTCGCGGGACTGTACCATTTATACACTGTCCTCAGCAGCCACTAATTCTTCTGGTTCAGGTTTAACGGAGATCTGTTTTTGCATATTAGACCTTATACGGATTGATATTTATATATAAAGACCTTCTGCCACCTAAAGAACTTCCATTATTTTCCTTTTTCGACATATATCGTTGAAGAGGATGAGAGTTCAAAGCTAAGAGTTTGTTTTTTTATTTTGTGGCGGTGAGAGTTTTGGCGGAAAGGGGAATATATGAGTTTAGATGACCAAACTCACACTAATCAATCCCCTAAGGGAAGAATGGGAATTTTGCTTTTAATGAAACAAAGATGAATATATGGACTTGTTCTATTATTTTTCACTCAAAAACCACCACACCAAATAGAGCATGAATTCTTGTTTCAACTCTCTTTCCTATTTCTCTCCACGAACCAAACAAGAAAATTTGAACTAAAAATCAACTTCCCATTTTAATTCCCTCCTTTAACTCTCACCATTAATTCATATGTCTCCTCTCATGTAGTTGACAAATACACCTTTGATTAATAGAATTATATTACTCTTTAGAGGATAAATTAGGTAAACTAACAATATAAGTTATGTAACCCTCAATATCAAGCTATCCCTATGTGTGAGCCTTAGTCCCATGTGTTACTGAAATGAGGTGATGTGCTTGTTGATAGGGAGCACCTGCAATGACTTTGTTAATCTCGAAACATGACAACCTAATCTTCTGGATGTGTTCATGGAGATAAAATATGTGAGTGTGTCAGTAGAGGTAGGTATGCATGTGTGTAGGTAGACGTCAATGTCTGTGTTTTGAAAAAGGAAAAAAGACCGTGTGGTTTTCTACCACTCCATGCTAAACTTTTGAGCAACACCACATACACTGCATTTGGTTTCGCAAAAAAAAAAACTCCAAACACATTGTTCATCAAAGCTTATTAAATGTTGTGAATCTTGGTTGCGTGAAGAGAAAGAAGTACTCCCTTCATTCCAAAATAAATGGCATTCACACTTCCCGAGAAGTCAAATATTTATGGTGCATAATTAGTATTATTAGATAAATCGTTAGATATATCTTCATAATAAACTTATTTAGAGATATAAATGTTGCTAATATTTTATACAAACTTAGTCAAACTTAACAAAATTTGACCAGTAGGTATCCTATAGTTACACTTATTTTGGGATAGATGGAGCCCGATTTTGCCTTCGTGATACACATGCTCTCTCGGAGACTCGTAGTCGTACGGATAATCGGGTGATTTTGGCCCCAGGACGTTTTCAATTTGTACATAGATCGATCGATCACATAAATGTATACCCACTTGCTGTGACTTTGTTAATCTCAAAACCTACCAACCTAATTTTCTGGAGATGTTCATGGAGATAAAACACGTGAGTGCGTCAGTAGAGGTGGGTACGCATGTATGTAGGTAGACGTCAATGTCTGTCTTTTGAAAAAGAAAAAAGACCGTGTGGTTTTCTACCACTCCACGTTAAACTTTTGAGCCACACCACATGAATTGTCAACACCTAATTGTTTGTGTCTTTGTCTGTTCCACGGTTCTTTAGCTCCCAAACCCAGTGCACTTGGTTTCGCAAAAAAAAAAGCTCCAAACAGTAGGATTTATAACTTTTATACTAATGTTGATCAAAGATTCTTAAAAATATTGGGAATCTTGGTTGCGTTGAAGACAAAGAAGTACGGCGTTGCTTGGTGATACGCACATGCTCTTGCTCTCTCGGGAAATTATTTCGGAGGCTATAAGCCTAAAAATGCACAATTGTTTTTGGTTTGGTGGATGATTTCGAGCCAGTAGTGAACCGGGAGAGCGACATGCCGACGGCTGATCTGGCGATTTTGGCCGCCAGGACGTTCGATTTCTACATAGATGGATCATGGATGGATCGATCACGGCAGAGACGTGAAGCAAGCGCGGCAATTGCGTGGGGAGCTCTCCATTCTCTCCCGGTCCTCTCGCTCAGTGACAGTCACAGTCAGTCAGTCTTGCTTCACTTTTTTTTCTTTCAAAAAGTCACTCTTTTTTGTTTTACTGAGATTGAGATGAAAAAAGTCAGTCTTGCTTCACCGGCCTGTCGTTGTCCAATTTCTTCTACGTAGCTCTACGTCCTCGTCGTGCCGGAGAGTGAGAGAGGCCAAGCCGGCCAGGCAAACTGAGCCGGAGCTGGAGGGGCTGCGGACCCGCACACGCAGCCCATCCGCAGCCCTGGACCTATCAGGTCAGCGTCCGGATTGCTTCTTCGGCCCAGGAGAAAGCGCTTAGGCCCACAAGCAGACGCCAAACACCGGCGGGCCGGCGGGCAGCGGCATCGCCTACAAATCCGGCGGTTCTCGCAAGTTTTTGCCCAGGACACCTCGAGAGCCAACGCGGCAAAGATCTGACAGAATACAACGTTTTGATTCCACCACGATGATTCCGTTTAGCTTATGGACAATAACAGCTCCCGGTAAGTTTATATACTACATACATGCATGGTTAATAATTAAGAAACATCTCCAAATAAACTTTTTCACCATGTTACGCCTACCTACATGTATCGAGAGCATAATAACAAAACAAATTAATGAACACGAATAAACAACTTGCCACTGATCGACATCCCTGTGCCTGCGCTGATCTGCACACACTGGACCTAGCAGCGCCTTTCAATCAGTTGGGATGGTCTGGGTTTTCTTTGTTCCATGACAAGTAGTTAGGGTCTCCAAGGGCCCTGAAAAATGCGCAAAACATAGTTTGGTTGAAACAAATGTGTGCAACATCACCTGATGGAGATCGACACGACTTTAATTACCTTGGCTTAATCACGTAGAGGATGACGAAGCCCATGGCGAGGAAGAGGCAGATGCCGCCGATGGCGACGTACGCGACGCCGATGAAGTTGTTCCTGCCGCCGATCCACGACGTGGTGGACAGCACCAGCGCCTTCGTGCCCCCGAAGCTGTACGTGTTGTAGTTGTTCTGGATCACCACCGTGATCTCGTCGCTCGCCATTATGTCCGACTCGATCCTGCCGTACAGCTTCCTGAACGTCGGGAGGGCCGCGGTTCTCATCCAGACAATGAGGTCCTCCTGCTCACTCAGCTGAAAACAGAGATCAAAAGCAAGCGAAATCAGATCCAGGAGCAAATGAAACTCAGCTCGATCTCTGATGCATACTAATCAGAAGCTATATAGTTGATGCACTGCTAGCTTACTGGTATTTTCTCGTTCAGTTTAGCACCGCCGATCAGTCCCCCTTTCTGGAAATTGCTGGGGAAGACATCGCTGCCAAACTTTTTGTTCTTGTCGCTGTCCCAGGCAATGTTCTTCTTGTTCACCTCGACGGCCTTCTTGTTGAGAGAGAAGGAGTAGGTGTCGTTGAACAAGCTCCAAGCGATGAGACCGCAGGGCACGATGGGCGCGCCGCCGTCTTCACTGGTGGCTTCAGGCTCACAGTTTGTTATCGTGCTCGCAGCATCCTTGTACAGCAACTGCTTGTCGTTACGACTCTTCACGTACCTAGGGTTAACGTTACATTATGATAAGGATATACCGCATTCAGGCCGACAATGCATGCATGACCTGTTTGTGCGCCTGACGCGGAAAATCATTTGACAGAGTTTATATGCTGTAAAAAAAGCAGTAAGTTCTAGGGTTCACCATACCGGCGATGATTCTGATAGAAATTTTCAAGCTGATAGTATATGTGTATCGGCCCTTTCATTGGCTTTGGCACCTGAAAAATGATACGCCATTATCATTACTTACCATATGCTTAGTTTTTGCAAGCTACACAATCACAGTGAGATCGTAGCAAAGAAAAGAGGAGGAAGCCGCGAGGGTGACTAGCGGGGCGAAAAACACAAGATGAGAGGAGAGCGTGGGGAGTGGTGTGGAGAGACAGAGAGAGGGCTGAGGCACAAATTGCCAGTTGGGAAACCCTAGGCGGGTCTCCCCTGTATCGTCTGTTGCGACCTTGCGCCCATCCTAGCAGTTTAATGCCAGGTAATTTGATTATGTTTTGATAGAATCTTCTCAGCTCCTGTAAGTGCATCTAGCTCTTTAGTAGGTTTTGATGAATTGAATGATAACATAATTAAAGGTCTAGCAAGTTTGCTAAGTGTTGAATATAAAATTGAGTTTGTTGCATACACTTGTAGATTGTGGAATGAAAAGTGTATAAAGGTCAACAAGAAGACAAACTTGATATTTCACATAATGTTCAAATGAAGGCCAAAGTTGTGTATTGTTATAAATTGAAGCTTGATTGATCTCAACATTCATATCGAGAAGATATTCAAGCAAGGATCACAATATTGAAGAAATGGTTTTTCAGTGGATGCTTAATATGATGTGTCTTGAGTATGGCTCGATATGGTGACGATAGCAAAGAAAGAGTTTTGAGGGACTAAGCGAAGGTGAATGGTAAGCAATGGCTTCGAGACCGAGGTACCATGGCTAAGGTGAAGAAGTGAATACTTACATTGAGTCGAGGTACTAATCGAGCTATGAGGAGTTATATTGTGTTGAGGATCAAATCATTAGTGGAAGTGAGTTGAAGCCATGGATTGAACTCACATGTGTTGAAATGATTTAAGTCACGTGCTCAAGGTGTGTATGATCAAAGAGAGGAGACAAAGTTGATTGCAACCCCTTATGAAGTGATATTGAGAAGAAGTGGCGTATGAAGACATTGAAGGCTCAAGTGGTACGGTTAAAATGGTTATATCCTTTTGATCTTGAGTTTAGGTTATGCCGCACTATAAAGAGGGTTGCAAACCTAGGTGGTCTAAGGAAGATAAAGTGCTCAAGTATTTAATTAAAATCAATTGAGAGACACTATATCACACACAAGCACTTAGAAATAGGGTTAGTTTTTCTGTGCCTGCCGGTATTACCGACACGGGTTGGTAGTACCGGTAGGTGGTGCCATCCTCTGATTAGCGCACCCACTGTCGGTAGTACTGATTTGGACCGATAGTACCGACGGGACCTGTTCCTCAGCCTCGCCTAGTACCGGTAGTACTAATGTTAGTCAGTAGTACCGACGGCTCTTTGAATGGCTATTTTTTCTTTGAGGCATAAATACCTCTCCCCTCTCTTCTAGCTGTTACCTACTCATTCACTCACGCCCCCAACTTTAGAAAAGCGCCTCCTTTCTCTCCAAAGCTCCTCTCTTCTCTCCCCTTTCCTTCTAGCTCCAAATCTTGCAAGGATTTGAGTTGAGAGAAGGGATTTGGTGAGAGAAACATCGATTCAAAGCTTGAGCACTTGATTTTTTTCGTCAAGCCGGTTGGATTTGCATTTGTTACTCTTGGGGCTTTGCCCCTAGCCGGCTAGGCATCGCCCAAGAGCTCCCGATCTGTGGGAGAACCTTAGAAAGTTTGTATCACCCCTGATTTTCTAGTGAAGAACTCAAGTTTACCTTTATGGTGGCTTGAGAGAGGTAAAAAGGTGAAAGAGACTCCGACCTTAGTGGTCACCTCAACAACGTGGAGGTAGGCAAGCCTTAGTGGCGAGCTGAACCATGAGATAAACACCTTGTCTCTCTTGTGTTCTTGCTTTGTATTGCTCTATACTTGTTTGTTGGAAATTTCTAGGGTTTGGTCCCAATTTACAAAGTGGAGGTCCCGATCTACAAATTCGAGGTGGTACAAGGGCAAGGGAGTACCACATCACCTTCATCTACATCTTAGGAAGTGAGGTAAAACTCAGATCTAAATTTGGAGCTCTTTATCTCAAATTTTGTAGCTTCCCTATAGGGGTCGGTACTACCGGTTAAAGTAAGTACTACCGACAGTTGTTGACTTACTGTGTTGAGTTTGTGTTGAAGATTTTTTCTAGGCCTACTCACCCCCCTCTAGGCGACATCAAGGTCCTTTCAGCGCCCCTAGTGCCCTCCTTCAGAGCACCTTCCCTGCTCACTGTTGCCACCTCTCCACCACCGCCATTGTTGTGGACGGCAGGGTTGTTGTATCCCCCTTGTGAATATAGATTTAGGGCCGGGCGTCCTCCATCTACCACTACAAATGGTGCTTCCAAGGTATAGCCTCATCTTGGTCGCCGCTTGTCTCATGACATCATCCATGGACTCTGCTATCCGCCATGGTTGAGGTTGCCAAGGCAATGGTCCATTTTTCCACCATGGCCATCACCCCTTTTCTCGCTAGTTGTTCCATCTCGTCTAGCTTGTGAGATTGGGTTGGAGATCAACATGGAGGCCGCCTTTCGTCTCAACACCGCACAAGAAAGCAAGTCGTTGTTGGTCGCCAAAGTCCAACTTTGCAAGGAGCTAGAGGCCTTCTTGGACGCGACCATGCATTCACAAGTTGTTGTGGCTCCATGCCTTGCTAAGGAGGTTCCCATTGATTAATGCACTCATCAACGTGCCATAACCGCTATCTTCAGTGTCGTCCTCGACACCCTCAATTCCTCTGCGTCACCCAAAAAGATCATCTCTGGTTATTTAGGATTAGGGTTGCTATGGCTTGGCGATAGCTCCACCTCCTCCTGGTCGTTAGGTTGCCTTCCCACACCTGATGCTCAATTGCAAATCTCATTGGAGGTGTCCACCACTGGTTAGGTTGCACTTAGTGAAGATTGCCATTTGGATTCCATTGGGTTAGATGGAATTATTGGCAGCTCTATGCCAAATCATGGATGTTTCTCCTAGTCATCGACCGCAGAAGGTGGCCGCTCTTTGCATTGTTCCCTTGGCTTCCATTGTCACAACAAGTTACCACCTAGGGCATCCTAGGGGCTTCTTCTGCTAGTTTTTACCCCTTTGTCATGGTCACCAGTCGTGGTGGTTAGAACTCGTATTCAGGTCAACATAATTATTATCGATAAGAGTAACAAGTGATTTGTTATTCGGTCATGGTGAGCATTGACTCCACTATGTAGGATGTCAAGAAGTGCTTGAAGAAGCTGATTGGACATTGCCTAAGTGCTCATCTGGCTGCCAAGTGCCAAGGATGCATCATCGACTACAAGTCTAAATGATTTGAAAGGGATGCCCCCTAGGCATGTTGTTGACGGGATGTTTGGAGGTCTAGCTAGTTTGAAGTTTTAATTTGCTTTGTGAGGGTTTGATCGTGGGTCGCGCTTGATACCACGAGTAGTAGCCCTTCGTGTATGCCGTAGGTCGTTGGTCGTTTTTGTAACGTTTTATGTAATAGCCTTCTAACTTTTTACCTACACCAAGACGGTTAGCCGTGCCCTAGGATCTAGTCATTGTACACCCATCTTCCTCTTAATAAAACACGTGCTCAGACATATTTACGGAAAAAGAAATGGATTCAGGCTATCATATACATGTATCAAGTGGCATATATAAACCCACATTCCAATGACATACTCACAGTGATCTTTCTTGTGCACGCTTTGTCAGTCTTGGTATCCTGAATGAACCCGACCTTGTCGTTCGCGGATACGCACTCGGCATCATATCGATCTATCAACTCAACAGTCTGTGTGCAAATCAGGTTATTAACAGAGGATCGGGCCAAGTGCATCTCATAGTGTTGCAATTTTGGTTTCATATATACTGAAAACGTGAAAGCCGCATACATTCTGTGATGCAGCCAGCGAGGCGAGGCCAATTGGGACGAAGATGACGCCGATGAGCGAGAAAGCGCCAATGACCTAGCCAATGCATATATATATTCAGGTTAGGAGAGAGAGAGAGAGCACTGCACATGGTTAGAGTAAAGAATTTTATTTGGAATCACAGAAGATGGCATGCGTACAATTCCAGGAGTTAATAGTGGCTTGCATGCTGGAAGCTCCTGCTGGGTAAACTTAGAATCTGCTCACATCGAAGACGAAGAGACTATTCAATTGCAGAAACATGCATGCATCAATCCCCCAAGACATATATTATTAGTCATATGCCATTCGAAATGTTATTAAAATTTGACAGTAATTGCTAGTGACCAGTAAGTCTTTAAATGGGAACCTAGCTACACCATGGCGCACATGAAAACAAAAGGACAATTTGAAATTTGATCCCCCATAACAATTCGAAGCGTATGACAGCGACAGATCAAACTGAGAGAACAGATGCAATTATGCAAAGGAGGAAGGACAGCAACCGCATACACTTGGGTTTCTTGGACCGCCGCGAGGCCAAGGAGTCGCTCTCCGATGCTGGCAAACTCATCTGCGCAAGCAACAACCACATCGGCGGCGGTCAAAGCATGCACGATCGAATTCGAGGACGGACACATCGCCTCCTCTGAATCCTGACCACAGACGCTACATGCATTTCCACGATCGAGGCCCAAGAACACGTACGACAACGCAAGATGGCGGTCCGGTTCCGGTCGCGAGCGATCGACGTCGATCTCTGCCGGCCGGCCGGATTGAGGAAACTGGACGAGGAGGGTGAGGAGGGTTCGTCTCTCGTTCGTTCGTCCGCTGCGAGGAGAACAGGTTCGTCACGCGGTCCCGTCCCGTTCCGTCCCTATCCCGGGGGCTTGGCGCTTGAATGGCGGAAACTCCCCTCGCGCCGCCACGTCGGGCGTGGATCTCAGCCGTCCAGTGAGCGATCACGCAAGCCGAGCGTTGGCAGCAAAACTTGGCTCAAAGATATATTTAGGCTTAATTATTAATGCTGTTGGTCAGGACGATGTTTTTTGCATGCTGAGTTTATAATATATGCATGGCTTCACGGCGAAAATAGTTGGAGATGCAAGTATCCGTTTTTTTTTTCCTACGCATCTCTCGCGAGAAGCTGTGCAGAAAAGTCGCACTCTGTCAGGTCTAGCTGTGACACGTTTTTGCTCAAAGGAAAAATAAGATTAGGAGTAGGTTTATCAACAAAGTCTCTGTCTCTATCTCTACTCTACTGAATATTAAAAAGTGAAGCTTTTGTTCCTAGTCGTTTCGTTATTCCTAAAATACGTAGGTTTATCATTAAAGTCTCTATCTCTATCTCTTCTCTACCGAATATTAAATGTGAAGCGTTGGTTCGACCGTCTGAAGTTTGGTTTCCTTTTTTTTTCTTTGGCTCCTGTTGACAACCAAAATATCACCAGGAGTTGAAGATGAAATAAGAAAATCACACGCAAAGATCAAAAGAGGTTGATACTTAGCATGGTCGATGCAATTGCAAACTTACCTGAAATAGGCCAAGGAATCTACTTGAATTAACTAGAGAATCTCTAACAGACTTACCTTGGCCTATTTCAAGAAGATTCTAGAAGTGGTTTTACAGACTTACCTTGGCCTATTTCAAGTAGATTCAAGAAGTGGTTTTATAGAGATTCTCTAGTTAATTCAAGTAGGCCCCGTTCGCTTCGCTGAAAAAACAAGTCGAAACACTGTTCCGGCTGATTTGTTGTACGAGGAAATCACTGTTCCGGCTGTAAAAACAAGCTGAAAAGTACGGATTATAAGAGAAGCGAATAGGGCCGTAGATTCCAGAAGGAGTCCGGTAATGGGGTTAGGACGATGGACTCAACCAGCCTGTTCGCTTGTTGGTTTCAGTCAGGGCTTATCAACCAGCCAATATTGTTTTTCTCTCACAACAAACCAGTACCAACTGAGCTTATCAGCCTAGAAACCAACCAGCGAATAGGCTAAACGTGTTTATGTGGTTGATATGATGTCAGCATGCAAGGATTTTTTATTGAGTCTCCACCGAGAGTACGTCCTGTTTGGCATGGCTTTACTGAAACCGTTTTTTTTTCTTCAGCTCCATGAACAGCTTTATCGGTGGAGCTGGAGTCGTTTTGTTAAATCGTTTGGCAAAATGGTTCCACATGTAGAATTTCTTAAAATATGCTCTCACCACGAGACCCAATGTAGGACCCACCAGGACGAGGTGAAGTCGGGTGAAACCACTATTTTTGTTCATCCCACCTCAAATCTCTGTGAGAATACGATTTAAGAGGCTTCCTAGGTGAAGCCATTTTATTTTCCTCATTTGGCAGAAAAAGGGCCCAAACGACTCTTGAAGTCAGTGGAGAAGCCATGCCAAACGTGACATAGATCTAAGAAAATCTAGTCGATCCTGGCCTGAGCCCGTCAAACTTGCTCCGGCCTGCGAGCCTTAGTGAACAAGACCTAGATATAGGTTCAACGGTCTAAAAAATACTCTCAGCCTGAGCCCAACTCGAAATATTTATTTTAATTACTCTCACTGAAAATGCATAGGCAGCCCACCCAGGCTCGGCTCATCCAGTGGAATGGTCATGAGCATGATTATTTCGACCCAAAATAGCCAAACTTTTTCGGTCGGTCTTAGCCTGCAATATGCTCAAGTCTAATCAACACGAATTTTTAGTAGATGTATTGGAAAGACTAGCCAGCCTATATATAAACTAAGGGTGATGGCCAATCAACCACACGCAATCGAATCTATCAATATATTATTAGCTTTTATCATATCTTTTATCTAGAAAAAATTCTCTATTTGACACTACAAAACATCTCCTTCCTATTTGATATCAAAACTTAATAAAATCTTCCTTATCTATCATCACTTATTTCGTCTTTTGTTCTCCAAACACTACCGTCACTTTTTTGTTGTAACGACATTAAGTCCATCGCAAAAAGACCATGTTGCCCCTCCCGTGTGAATGCTAAGAAGATAAGCAGCTAAAATACCAGGGAAAAAACATCTACAAATAAATAAATGAGACAAAAAATATATATGTAGCAACATGCATCAACTTGAACACAACACGCCCTGATGGAAGTGTGGATTATGGACAAAAGATGAACTGACTGACAGATAGGAAACATTTTAAGTTCCAATGTCAATAAAGAAGGATAAAATTTTCTAGTGCAGGGAATTTTCTCTATCCTTAAACCTTATCGTGGTTTTCATTCTTCGTTGTCTCTTACAATGCCCTGGAGCGGTTAGGTCACTTAGGACAGTCCATAGCCGCTGCTAGGGTATGTTGGTTCTTTCTTTCTTTCTTTCTTTCTTTCTTTTTTTCTTTTTTTTGAGAGGAGGGTATGTTGTTTCTAATCTAAAGAGACCTTGATGGCGCGTGTTGTCTGTTGTGTACATATATATGGCGCTCCAGGCGAAACGACTCCTAATTCTCACCGTATTCGTATGAAGACTTGTTCGTGCGCGAACACCCAGCCAAATTAAACTGAGCCGCGAACGTACCAGAGCGTGCGCAATGTGCTCCGTTCCACTTCCACCCCGGTGCGTCTGCATGGCAAGTGTGAAGCGAATGGAGCGCTGTGGAGCTGCAGCCTGCAGGCCTGCGAGTCTGCAACTGGAGAGACAGGGACATGTCGTCCGAGGTTCAGCGCCGACGGTTCAGAGCTGTTGGCGTCGTGATCGTGAATCGACTGCTCTGGATTTTTCGGAGGAAGTTACTGGCTATAGCGCGCAACACGGAGGATCTCTTAAAAGGAATCCTTCTACCAAACAGCGGGCGCCCAATAGGGCCACGTCACCCGTTAGCCCGGTAACGGTTGGATCGAGGCAGCTCGCGAGGGCCGTTCGATCCAATCGGTTCGGGTCCTACCCGCTTCGAAACGGACCCGAAACCTCACGAAGTCTCACAACCCAAAAACTCGTAGCCTTCGCCTCGGGCCACCCGGCGCGCGACTCATCAGGTCGCCGCCTCCTCCTTCCTCCTCCGCGCGCCGCCGATGGACGTCGTCGACCAGCCACCGCGCGCGGAGGCCACGGCTCCCGCTCCCGTGCCCGCGCTGGAGCGGAGCACAGCATCGACTGGATCCCGAATTACGCGCACCGCATCCTGCACCACCTCGCCGGCGATCTCTGGGGCAGTGAGATGGACCCTAGCGCGATCGTCGATCAAGGGCGCCATGACCCACGACGTCTTCCGCATCACCTCGCTCAGCATACACGTTTTTCTTTGTGCGATACAAGATTAAACTGGTTCAAAAATCTAAGCAGGCAACGGTAATAGTTCCAAGGATATTATTGGTTTACGCAAGATTTATTTAGTTTACTATTTCCTTCCAATTATATTTTACACAACAGTAATAGAAATGTTCGCATGAATGACTACTGTCTTTCAATTATATTTAGAAGAAATTCATTGATTGCACTATAAACTTTATCTTTCCAATTGAATTCTACAGGAGTCAATAAAGGTAGTAATATTGTAAAAATACCTTTCTGAAGCAACACTTGCATTCGTGTCAGAGTAGCAACACGTTTTCTCAAGATACATAAAGTCCAGATTGTTGAGAAGTACTATGCAAGTTAACACTTGTTTTTTCTTATGCAACTGTCTCAGACAGTTATTGCTGAAGCAAACATTGTTATGAGAAAACTTAGCATGCTGGTTCATTATTTGATCTACTCAAAATAATTAAATGCATAGCCTCACCATTCTTAAAGTGGGAATACATGTAGGATGCTCTTGTGGTGCAACCTTTTTTTTTTTTGAATCGGTAGAGATGAACACCACAAATATTTTTGTTTTCATTTTCAAGCATCATAAGCTAGTAACTTTAGATGGAACATGTGAAACTACCCCAACTCTTGTAAGCAATATTCAACTGGAGAAGGTACATTGGTATATGTGTCCTGCCTTTTCTTGCATAACTGTTTCTGGAAAATACATATTAGTACTCAAGACATTCTCCAAAAATGTCAACAACTTTCTTAGAGATATGAAAAAGAAGAAAGGACATCTTCACTGCTAGCTACGTAAATAGAGGCAACCTTCTTGGGCCGTTCGGATGGTACGAAGTTCAGCCGGAATTCATTATTCCCGGCTGAAAAACAATGTTCACTCTCTCACAGATTCCTCCAGATTTATGTAGATTTCTCTAAATTCCTCGCAGCAAACAGGACCTTTTATGACTCATCGCTGTTTATTCGAGATTATCTTTGGATTTCACTTCAGTCCTTTGCAGTAACTATTCATTCCACGTTCAGATCTCTTTCATTGACGACAAGACCATACTATCTCAGTTTGTTCAGCGAGCAGTGAATGAGATGGCAAACTCTGTTTGTTGAGTGCTTTCACTTGGATCCCATTCAAAGCAAAGTTCACTCAGTTCAGAAAAAACATAAGAATCTCAGTGAAATCCATACTTCCAAAATACTCTTACTGATGAAACATATACGAACTAATTCACTCTGAATAAAGGAAGAAGAAATATTCCTGTTAACAATCTCTACTCTTTACTATAATCCAATTGTATCAGCCGATGCAATAAATTGGTGCGTTTAAAGATAGCCAGAAAATTAGAGTACTCTTTACAAAAGTAAAGCATCAACGACATATATAAAAAATTCCAATGGGCTGGGCAGCTGGCCTCCTCCAAGCTGGGAGCGGCAATGCCGCGCCGGTGTTTCTAGTGGAGGTTGGATCATGCTTAGCCATCGCTTCATTTAACCCTAGCCGTCCGAGTGTTGATGCAATGGCAGTCGTTCTCCAAGTTCCTCTCTCTCTCTCTCTCATGAATATTAGAGAGGATCTTGACTTCTTGAGCGATAGCAGTTTCGTGAAGTTTTTTTGTTTTAAAAAGTGAAAAGCAGAAAGGATCTTGGGCCACGCAATGAGTAGTCTTGGTCTCTTGGCATATTCTCTGCGAAGCTGATTGAGTTATCCTGTGATAAACTAAAGACCTAATCAACGATGCAAATAAAATGGCCATTTGCTGAACTTTGTGAACCATTGTTTTCCCATGCTTCCTTCCCTTTTGCAAATCTATCGCGGTCGGCCATGATGACATAAAAAAAAAGAAATATCTAGTGAACAACCGGTTGTTTTATCCCCTCCTATTAACCAAAATTTTCTCATACACTTACACTGTCTTATAGCTATATTTACATTGTTTTATTATTATATTTACAATGATTTCTTCAGTGTATTTTATTGGAAAGAGTGATGTAATTTAGGAATAACACAATATATGCCAAATTTTTCAAAAAGATTTACAAATTATTTCTATGAATTTCAGACATCAGAGAAATATATATCAAATTATTCACAAATTCTTCATAAATTAAAAAAAAAATCCACACAAGGAGGTGAGAGAGGAGAGATTGTCGCAGGGTGTTTCGTGCTCGTGTTCGTGTGTCAGGCAGGGACACAGGCACCGGCATGATTGCTTGCTTGACGCTAAAGCCGAGCGGACGCACGCACAGTGACGCATCGCACGCACGCACGCGCCAGCATGATCGCAGGCGGGGGGAGGCCGACGCTTCCGCATCGCACGGCCCAGAAAACGGTTGCCCAAATCAACCGGTTGATCATTAGCCTTTCCGTAAAAAAAACCACGTCTTATACCCTATATAAAAAGGGAATTAAAAACAAGGTGTATACTAAGTCAGACGATGCATGAGGCGAGGAACGAATATGCCATTTCCACGAGGACGACTGACTGCATTGGCTTGCACGAGGACGCGATAGAGCAGATGGAAACAGAGAAGAAGAAGAACGAACACAGCAATGGCCGGATGCATGTTTAATCCTGGCCGCTCTCTCCCTCCCGGCCCTGCAATGCATTCTCGAGTCAGATTTGGCCTCCCTTTCGCTGGCCGCCGTCTGTTTCGCCCGCGATTCCTTCGGTTTTTTCCCCATGGCAACCGGTGGCTAGCACATGCCGACATCCCGATTCGCAGCTGCTGGCTAGGTTACTTACTCGTGATCCTCCTCTCCTTATAGGTCAATAACTCCGTCGCTGACGCACACGTGCCCACACGAGTGTTTAGTGTTTAACTGTTTATATATTCATTTTCAGCAATCAGCACTAGTACACTACTAGTATACTATACAGACACTGTAAAGTCCATCAATATTTTTTTTTTGAGAAGTCGTCTCATACTTAACTGAGGATTCGCGCAAGCTTTGTACTGAAGATGCTGCATGTTTGCCAAATGTAGTTTGGTTAGAACACTTCACCTAAAAAGTAATCAGTTACACGTTCCAACGAACTGCCCATGTTGTTATCTCTAATAACAAAAGAACTCGTTAGTCAGACGGTTGACATGTTCAGATTGGAAGCGGTGGTACATAGAGATGGTTCGATTGAACTTATCACAATAAATCACTGCACAATACTTTTCAGCCTTAACTTTTCGTCGAAAAGAACAGTCATCACCTCTGAATCGGCCGTCCGTTAAAAAAGAACACCGGGAATTCCACTTCGGCAGCTTTAACAGTAGAGCGGAATTTTATAACGTATAACATGTCTACATACAGAATTCTCCTGCTTTGGTATGGTACTACGGAAAGACATGAGCGGAAAAGTTGAGAACCCAACTGCCGTCTGTAGAGAAAGATACTAGTTTGGTGGCCGGCAGTTAGTCGCTAAGAGTTCTCCACCGGAGACGAGGAATCTCCCCGTGCCGCGGGCCTATAAATTGAGCGCGGCGCTCGGCCCCATCGCCACCAGCAAAGCAGCCCATCATCAAAGCCTGTCTGAGCAACGAAGCAGGTGCCGTGCCGCCGACTATAAGCAGTGCAGGCCGAGCGCCACTCTTCCAAGTTCCAACGAGAGCAGAGCAAGCAACGCCGACCGGCCACCACCTCAAGGTCGGCCAATACTACTCCAATCCAATGGGTTCACGCGGCGGTAGTATCGGCGGCAAGGCGCCCGAGTCGTCGTCGTCGCTGCGGGCCGCGTGGGCGTGCCTTGCCCTGTGCCTGCTCCTGCTGCTGTCTCGCTGCTCGCCATGCGAGGGCCGCAAGCTGCTGGCGGAGGCCGAAGAGGAAGGCGGCAAGGTGATGTACTTCGAGGGTGGCCTGGTGCTCAGAGTGCCACCGCCACCGAGTGTCGTCGGCGGCGGCGAGGAGCCCGCGGCGGTGCCGAGGGGGTTCGCGGCCACCGGCAGGGCGGCGCGGTTGATGCGGTCGGTGCCCAGTCCTGGCGTCGGGCACTAGCCTCAGTTCACTGCCTGATGCTCGTTAACCAGTGTGCAGCAGCCGTGCTGGGACTCCGGCGCGATCGATTTCTTTGCTCTCGCTACTGCTACCTTTACGTTTTCTTTTCTTTTTTTCCAGTTCTTGAGATAAAACAAAGCACGACAATGACACATGCATCCAAAATGTTGAAAGAGTCGAATAAGGTGTACGTGCTTGTGCATGGCCAAGCTGAAAACAGTGCAAAAGTCCATGACTGTAACTGTAAAAAGTGTAACGCGATGCACTAGATAACGCTGCTACAACGTCGTCGTCAAAGCTCCCCTGTCGTGCCAGTTGCGCCGGTCAGGTGTTCGGTAGCGTTGTGCTCGGCACTTGCCATCGCTTCTCTTTGATGTCTCGGCCGCTTAGCGACCGATTTTTTTTTTATTTTTTTAGCTTTTTTTTGAAAAAATTTTACAAATATATCCGTGAGGTAAAATTTTAAAATCTGAACCCTTAACTCGACGTCAGCGTTTCTGACGTCGAGCTTATACGTCTCGGCGTCATCGTTGCTAGCGTCGAGTTCTTAGGCTAGATGCAGACATGGTGGTGACATGATAGGCAGTTCGACGCCTTAGATCTTGACGTCGAGCTCGGCGTCATAGATCTTGACGCCATAGATTTTGGCGCCGAGCTCGGCGCCGTACTTACTGGGTCTTGCGGCGGCGGCGGCGGCACGGGACGAGAGCTTGACTTGGGAGTGCAGCGCCACGACGACTTCTCGTGGAACGGCAGCCAGCACTGCGCAGGGAGTCTATCGGTCTGGTATTCTTAAGGCGTGGTGACTGGTGAGGGGATCATGGGAAGGGGGTGACCGGCGAGTAGCGCGCGCGACGTTCGCTTTATTGTTATTTATTTTTCTAAAAAGAGACGGCGACGCCTGCGTGCGGACTGCGGACCGTTTGTTGACTGCCCTGCGCTGCGTCCTCGGCGGAGGCGCGGGAGCCGGCGTCGCGCGCGTAAAAGCGTCGTCGTCCCCTGGCCACCGGCCGCGGAGCGCGACGTGCGGGGAGGCCCGTGAGGACGGACATGGACATGGATCGGCATCGGGCATCGGGCATCGGCAAGTGTGGACCGAGAGACGCGGACACCGCGTGGTTAGGCCGGACGATTGGCGCCTACAGTAGCTTATACTACTACTATTTTTTCTTTATTATCGGGGCAAGTCACGCTGTCGATTGTCCTCCGTTGTTAGGGGCCGTTTGTTTCTCTCTTCTAAATTATTTTAGTCGTTGTTCTCATTAAATGTTTGACATATGTATAGAATATTAAATATAGATTAATTATGAAACTAATTACATAGTCTATGACTAATTTGCGAGATGAATCTTTTAAGTCTAATTAGTTTATGATTTGACAATGTGGTGCTACCGTAAATATATGCTAATAACGGATTAATTATGTTTAAAAAACTCATCTCATAGAGTACTGACGGGTTATATAATTTATTTTTTTATTAGTATCCGAATATCCCATATAATATTTTTCCAACGCACTTTCTAAATTTTAGTCATCGATCAAACACCTTAATTCATTTGGCGCCGAGGCAGGCGCGCGGTTCGTGGCGTCCAATCCAGCGATGCCAGGCCAAATGTGATTGTGATGGGGGAGTAGCTAGCTGATTGACGTGCGGGTGACCCATACCCGTGCCTCCGACGACTTGCAATTGCAATCGGTCCTCGGTCCTCCCTGCTGTGGTTTTCGGCCGGGACACCTCATGTCTGCCCGAAAGTACGGAGTACTCATTACTATTAAGGCCGTGATTAGTTCCAAAAAAATTTCCCAAACAATACTACAGTAGCCATTACATCGAATTTTACGATACGTACATAGAGCATTAAATGTAGACGAAAAAAAGCTAATTACACAGTTTAGTTGGAAATTGCGAGACGAATATTTTGAGCCTAATTAGTCCATAATTAAATACTAATTGCCAAATAAAAACGAAAATACTATAGTACTCCAATTTTTAAAATTTAACCAACTAAACAAGCCTAATTACTGGAGTAGTATTTGCTACTGGCCTACCGCTACTGCTAGTCTTCAACGGTTGAGGTCTAGGCTATATACCGAGACTGGCTGTGTCGTTGGCTGTATTATATTACAGCTGCAGCATCTATTCTTTTGACTACGGAGTGTGGCAGCCATCTCTTAGCACTCCTATCAATAATATCTTCTTCGTTTTAGATTAGATATACTATACGAGCCGTTGTCTCTCGTTCGGTTTACCCCATATTCGATTAGTTTGGTTTATTTTTTTAACCGAAATAGTATTTTTCTCTCACAACAATTCAGCCAGAACAGTATTTTTCACCTAAAATTCTGCCGGCCGAACGGGACCCAAAAGTCTCTCCCTTCTCTCTACAGTTGGTTGGACTTGGACTGTTACTGTACCTACTACTGCACTTGCATCGCCCATGATGTCATACGTAGGACAGGCTTGGCGTCGTTAAGCACGGCGTCGGGCTCGGCGCCAAGATCTATGGCGTCGAGCTACCTATCATGTGTCCGCACATCGCGTCTGCGTCTAGCCTAAGAGCTCGGCGTCGGCAACGACGATGGTGCCGAGCGATGTAAGCTTCGGCGAAGTAATAATGATGGCGCCGAAAGCTAAGGGTCCAGATTTTGAAATCTTACCTCCAGGGTATATTTATAAAAATTAAAAAAAGGCTAAAAAAAAAAAAAAAAATCGGGCTCAGCAACGGTGCCCACCTTTTTGGCGTTATTTTGGCACGGTGTGCTAAAAATTGGTGTCTTGTTCCTGGGTGAATAGACACACGTGCTATACTGTGAGACGGCACACCCACTGTACAGGCAGAGACAATACACGATCAGGACAGGCCCAAGATATGACATCGCCGTGCGCATCACTAAGAGCAGATGTTCATAAGCCCTTTTCACTTCATATCCGCTGTATACAGTGGTGCGATGGCTCGGCTTAATACATCTTAGATCTCGTTTGGTATGCCTTTTCCACCAGCTCAATGAGCTTTTGGAGCTATTTTATGCTAAACAGCGTAAAATGTAATAACTCTAGTTGATGAGCTTCTTAAAACATGCTCTTCCAAAGGGTGGATAAGAGATGGAGCTGAAATAGTAGCTTCTCCTAGCTCCCACTGAGTCTGATGGATCTAGCGTAGAATTTTGCGAAGCTTCACTTTGATGGATCTAGCGTAGAATTTTGCGAGAGCTTATTTTGTGCATGAAGGATTTTGTTGGCGCTATAACCACACTCTCTCCACTCTAAGAGGATTGGGGATCGCTTTCTCGCGCAACAGACTTTATGGGTGGTTAGGCGATCAATTTTTTTTTTCTAGTGAGCCAATCCCACTCTTATCTCCTTCATGTGTAGTAAACATTCAGCCTATTCGGGAGGCCGTATCGTATCGTGGATTATTTACTGCTGGCTGGTTTGGTGTGAGAGAAAAACACTATTCCCGGCTGGAAATTTACGATCGTTTACGAGCAAGCGAACAGGCTGATTGTTGTGACCATCAGCCTGTTCGCTTGTTGGTTTCAGCCAGTCCAAACCAGCCAGCCAACAGTGTTTTCCTCTCACAAAAAACCAGCACCAGCCAACCCAAACCAGCACCAGCACCCACCAGCGAACAGGCCCCATATCTAATTCCGCTAGGGATGGGTCCCACCTCTAATGCCATCTGAGACATATACATTGCGCCTGCCCTAACTGAATAGACAAGCAATCATGTTGTCACATAATACAGTCTTGTTGACGTGACTGGTGTTGTCATGGAGGAAGGAGGCACAAGGTGATGCACTCCCATGGTTATGGTGACGACAACGGATTAGTAGCACGACTATATGATTAAAAAAATGGATCTAAGTATGACCAGAGAAAACTCTAGGTTGTGACCAATGCACGGACCGACAGCATAACATTAATCTTCGGGTTCTCAACCCCCTACTGGAGAGATTATGGACATCAATCTCCCTAAGTGCAGCCAATGCGAAAGCATGGATATAGCATCTCAAGTGCAGTGTAGTCTCTCCACAGGTCCGCAAGGATTTGGCTTAAGCCACCTTACTCCACCTGGCCCGTCGAATGTTGAGTCAGATGACAAGGACCCCTACAATCAGATCGCAAGGGTCGATGCCCATCCAGAGAGAGCACCCTTGAAAACTACATGGTAATATGTTGTACAACCTTGCCTTCAATCTCTCCTGGTTTTGATATTTCATATGTAAGGTAATTTTAGTAAATACAACACTTGTCTAATAGGAAAGTCGGCTTGCATGACTTTCAAATGATGCCGGTGTTGCCCTGGCATGTGCTGCACAAGTATGAATATGCACTTGTATAAGTAGATCTTTAACGCGTAATGAAAAGGGCCTGCCTCCGCTTTCCCACGTGTCCCAACGACGAATAATGACATCATTTGTGGTTCTTCACAAGCGCCAGTAGAGAAACGACCTTTGATCCCACCTTGAAATTTGGCTTTAGTCTCGGTATTTTTCGCGTCCGGGACTAGAGAGACCTTTAGTCCTGGTCTGTAGCTCCAACCAGGACTACAGGTCTCTGCCCACGGCTACTGCGGCAGACTTTTGCTGCAGGGAACCTTTAGCCCCGGTTAGAGCTACCAACCGGGACTAAAGGTTAACTTTTACTCCCGGTTGATCTCTCCAACCGGGAGTAAAAGTCTACTCCCGGCTCGGAAGGCCCACCTCGGATCCTTATCCTCCGCTCGGTCCGATCATGAGAGCTCGCGTCGCGCCCGTCGCGCTATAAAACCGCCGGGTAGGGGATCCGTGCTCCCCCGTGCTCTCTCAGAGGTGGGTTGGCTTTTCCTCCCCCTCTTACCAAGTCCTCGTCCTCGGTTCTGTGGAGGGGAGATGGCGGCGGCGGGCATGGAGTACCGTTGCTTCGTCGGCGGGCTGGCCTGGGCCACCAACAACGAGTCCCTGGAGCATGCCTTCGCCTCCTACGGCGAGATCCTCCACTCCAAGGTCTGTTTTGTTTCCTTCTCACTGGGTTTCATTCTCGTTTCCTTCTCACTGGGTTTCATTCCGTGGTCGCTTTGTGCTGCTGTGATGCTAGATCCGTGTCGTGGCTCAATAGATCTGCCATGGTTTGGTCTGGATCTGCGTTCGCTCCAATCAAACATCCAGTCTGATGCCGCAGGCTCCACCTAGGAGGGTGTAACACCCCGGTGTTATGCCTGCATTTAGGCACTGCAAATCACGCATATCATGCATCATCAAGTATCCAAATCATACATGCATAATCTTGCATATAACAACTGACGCATTACTTCGAAACATACGAAACATGTTTGTGAAACGTAAATGGTACATACACTTATTATAGTTGTTTTGCCCTGATTTTGCTTGCTAGTTTAGTAGAAACTGTTTGGTTATGATTGTAAATCATCTAGAATTGTTTAGCACAATTTTTGGAGCAAGGTTTGTATTTGAATTATTGCCAAATTTTGCTTTAAAAATAATTCCCCAAAATTAGGGTTTTGAGTTAAAATTTGACTTTGATTTTTTTTAATTCAAAATCTATAAGAAATTGGACTTTGGTCATGTAATCAAAGTTGTAGAGGATAAAATTTTGAGCAACTTTCATTTTTGGTCCAAAGTTTGAAGCTGCTTTAATTTAGTCCAAAATTCGTTTGAATGAAAAAAGGATTCAAATTAATTTGAAAAATCTGGTTTTACCCTCGTGGGCCTTGCGCCTCGCTTTCGCCCGCCATTGTAAAGCAGCCCATGACCCGCTTGGCTTGGCTTCTGCTTCGCAACCATTGGCCCAGCAGCCGCCTCGCCAGCCAGGCCCAGCCAGCTCGCCCTCTCGCGCGCTGCATCATGGCAGCGACGCCAAGAAGCCGATCGCCAGCGTGGCGCCACCCGTCGCCGAAGCTCGATCACATGACCCGCGCCACGGGCTTCCTGACGCTGCTGGCCGAGTCTTGAGCACCCCGCGCGCCCACCGCATTCCAGCGCTCCGCATTTCTCTCTCGCGCTGCCTCTCTGCCTCTCCGCCACCATCATAGCCATCACAAGACTGCGCCTCACGAGCAAGCTCGCCCGGCCGTCCTAGCTTGCCATTGAGCCCTCCATCTCGCCCGCATCTCCGACTCATCTTGGCGCACCTCGTGATCGCCTCGAAGCAATGAAGCTCCTCTCCACAGGAATCTCGCGGAGTTGTGGCTGAAGCTCACCGGGCGCTCCGCTCCGTGGACCTCGCCCTCCCGTCTTTCTTCCATTTGTCTTTTCATACAGCGCGACCACCGCGACGAGCTCGGTGAAGCTCCGCTCCATTTTCGCGCCCTTCCTAGCCGGAGTTGGCGGCGTACCTCGCCTTGGCCAGCCATTGTGATCGCCATTATCGCATGGCGACCTCCTTTTTTTTGTATCTAGGGGGTCCATTTTCTACTTCCATCGGTGCGGGACAACCTGTTGTGCACGCTTGTGCCGTCGGTTTCGTCTGGGAGATCACCATCGGCGAGCTCGGCCATCGCCCAGCGCCGATGTGTGCTGCGTCTCCCTGTTCGTGTCAATGACATGGGGTCCCGCATGTCGGTCGCCGAGCCAAGGAGAGCAGGTGGCTGCGCTGATTCTGGGCCATGTGTGTGCATGTGAGTGGGCCAGTTCGTTTCAATGGGCCGGCCCGAAGAGAGTTTTAAAGAATTGTTTTCCATTTATTCTTTATTATTTGAAAATGAAATGGTTTGCAAAATGTTTGGATACTCAAACTTGCTCCAAATTTGTTGAAACAAATTTTGCTAGGTTCCTTATCATCAGATCTACTTGGGAAAATTGTGCATGTCATTTTTGAGATACTTTTCTATAGGATTTTATTTAATCTTGAATATTGCTGATAACTTGAAAAATATGTAGAAAAATATAGGCTTCAGAAAAATATGATTCCAAGTTTGTTAATCTTCTTATGTCATGTACTTCCTAGGAAAAATATGTTTCATGCATGTGCTGTGGGAAAAATTTGAGGTGTAGTTCAAGTACCTTTAATGGCTGATTTTTGTTATTTTTGCTAGAGCACAAATTTTGTATAAAACATGCATGTGACAATTTTTGTACAGTCATTATATACCATGAAGAACCTAGGAAAAATATTAATTCTGTTGTTTGACACTTTTCATAGTACAAAGTAATTTCATGCTCATTTTTAGGCTATAGCTTGTCATTTTTGTGTAGGATAGTTTACTTATCCAAATGCCATGAAATTTTTATGGTAGTCTGTTTAGGTAGTATTATGCTACTGTAATTTTCTCAGATTTTTAGGAGCATCAGAAATATAGGTTGCTATTCAAACCTATTATTAATTAGGGTTTAAGCAAGTGTTGCCTTAAGTGTGATTAAGAAATTAGTAAAGCTTTGGTGTATCTTTGAAGCATTTAATAAAATATGTTGACTTAACATATTGGTAGTAGAAGAGAATGCAGTAGATGACATGTGCTTGTAGCATAGTTTCTTGGATGATGTTGACTACCTTGCCTTTCAACATATCTATTGCATTCATCTCTTTCGATGCACCGATTGCATAGGCACTTACACGCATTGCATCATACAGGATCGCAAACCGAGAACCCAGTCGTCATACCCGAGGAGCCCGAGGAGCGGTTCGAGAGTGTGCAGAGAAGTGCCGAAGCCGACGAGGAGGACGTTGAGGAACTTCCGAGTGCCCGATCACCGTCCGAGCTCCTTCGAGAGAGGCAAGCCCCGAGCATCTTTCTCCGGTTTGCAATGATTTCGTTAAATTCTTTACTTAAAAATTGATGCATTACGTTCAGGAGTTGTTTGCAACCCGCTGTTGCATTATACCTTGTTTACCTTTGTTATACTATATCCTTGTTACCACGGTATCCGCAATGAAGTCAATGCTTAGCCGGCTTAGACCGGTAGAAGTCGGGTGATTTCTGTCACTGCGAGCTATAGGTGGTTACCGGATCTGTTTGGATGGCTATGAAGTCATGGTATAACTAAGTGTTAAATGAAGTTGAGACCAAGGCGGAGACTTGCGGGTTTTTGACCTGTAGTGTTTCCGTGCGTGTCGATTAAGGACCGACCGTTGTTGGGCCTCGAGTCATGTTGAACGCATGCCTTACATTTAGTTGGCCGGATAAAGTACCTTCCGACCATGAAAGCCGGGAGATTTTTCGGCCGAGTAGATTGCCCATGACGCCTTGTGTCAAGCGGTGTGGTAGGACACGGGCGGGATGATAAGACCAAAGTGCAATCGGTCGGCCCCGGTACATGTGGTTCTGGCAAACTCGAGATACCTAGAAAGTTGACTCGGTGATCAATATCTCACTTTAGCGGGTGAGTGAGATTTGTGTAAGGAATAAATCACCGGTGGTTAGGAATCGATTGAATCGCCATCGCCTCCCGGATAGTGAGCACTTGACTTGAGTGACTTCATCGTAGTAAATGTTTATGGAACACTTGGATGCTTATAGTGAATATGACAAGTATGGAAGTTGTTTAATGATCGGTGGTTATCATTAATTGCTTAATCACATGTTTACTCTAGTATAGGTGCAAATCTAGTCGACAGGTTAATAATAATTAACTTGACAATAATGCTTTTAGAAAGGTTCTTGAAATGCTAAAAATGCTTCTTTTGCAAATGAGTCAGCTACCCTACTATTATGCCTGCATAATCCTTGGTGTCATTTATTTTCGGTTATGTCGGTGAAAGTCCGGCCGAGTACCTTCTCGTACTCGTGGTTTTATTCCCACTTGTTGCGAGATGGGCGAGATGTACTACGGCTATTGTATCAAGCGCCTCTATCCTGCGATGGGTGATGCTTAGGACCATGGGCATGGTCATTCCTTACGTCTCATCTAATGCTTTTGTTGGAAATGATCATTCGTTGGCACTATATTTAAACTCCGCGTGAGTGTGTGTGTGGTTTTAAACAAATGACTTCCGCTACTTTTATTCGAACTTGTTTTGTAATAACTATGTTTAAACTCGATGTATCTCGTTATGGAAACTTTTATGTAATATGTGATTGGTGACCGCTAAACTTATTACGATCATGGTCGGGACACGAGTTGGTTTGAAATCCTTCGTGATTTCACGGACTACCGGGTTATACGGACTTAAGTTTGCTCAATCGCCCCGCCTCCGGTGGATGATTTTCTTACTTAATTTCGTATAATTGGTCGGTTCATATTATGAGGGCGAGATCCAAAGGAGGGCGGAGCCATCGACGCAGGAGGAGCTACGGACTCATGAGTGCAGGGGCCCTGTGATCAATCCTGGTTAGAAGTAGTAGAGCTTTTGTCCACTTTTCAGTTCTATGTAGACGATGATGAAATGATGTGGCAATTTACTGCCAAAGATTCATGTTTTGGCTGCATGGAGCATTAAAGTCCCTCCTAGAGTCCATATGTTTTTGTGGTTGCTGGTTAATAAGAGAGTTCTTGCCGGAGATAATTTGGCTAAGAGAAGAAAAGTAAAAGATGAATTTTGTCTGTTCTGTAATGAGAGAGAAACTAGTCAACACCTGTTTTTTGATTGTGCAGTTGCTAAAAGGTGTGATTTCTGAGATCTTAGGAGTTACAGTAGGTGATATCAATTGAAAATAGAAAAAAAAGGAAAAAAAGAAAACCTTTAGTCCCGGTTGGTAATACCAACCGGGACTAAAGGGTCGCCCCACGTGGCCAGGCCGGGAGGCCTCTTTAGTCCCGGTTGATATTACCAACCGGGACTAAATGTGGACCTTTAGTCCCGGACGAGAAACTGGGACTAAAGGAGAGTACCTTTAGTCCCGGATTGGTGCTCCCGGTTGAGAAACCGGGACTAAAGGGGTTCCCAATCAGAAGCAAAAAGCCTTGCTGCGCCAGTGTTATATTTTGAATATGAACGTTCAATTCATTTCTAATATGCCTCTGGTAATTATTGGCAAAAAGGGTGCTCACTACCTACAGACACATGGCACGCAAAATGACCTACTAGGGCCCACGCCTTTGAGCTTCCTTCGATCATGGCAGTGTCGTGCCAGGCGGGATGGCATGATGCCCTATTGCGCCGAGCGGGATAGCGCAGCAAGGCAGGCCCCACTAGCCCGCCACGCTGGCCTTAGTCCCTAGTAGGCGCCACGGTGGCCATCTTTGTCTCACCGGTACATGTAGCGCGACAGAGTAGTTTTTATCGCACCAGTCTTATTGGTGCGACCAAAAAGATTACAGATGTATAAAAAGCCTTTTCAAACCAGGTTGATTTTTAAAATATTGATTAAAAAACCTCATTTAGCTCGTGAGCCTTGTTCTGCCACCATCGAGCGTGTAAAAAGGAGTCACCCCAATTGAATTGGGGCAGGCAGACCCTCACTCTCACTGTCCCACATTCGATAGGATTGATGTGATGACCTTCTGTATATCGCATAAATGGTAACAAAAATGACACGTATCAAAAATTGACACAGGAGCATAGTTGTTATTAAGACAAATATTTAGAGCCTTTTTGGCACGGTTTATGCTGGCTTTGGCTTCATCTATTTTGCGTAAATCGAGACACTGTATCGTGAAGCCGTTTTGTAAGCCGGGGTTAAAATGAACTAGAAGTCAAGAAAAGCCAGTTTTTCTGGCTTCACCGGTTTTGGCTTCACCGATGAAGCCGTTTTGGATGAGCCGTGCCAAAGGGGGCTTTAATATAGTTGTTACTAAGGACCTGTTTGGCAGGGCTCCTCTCCGACTCCGGCTCCTGCTCCTCCAGAGGAGCCCTGCCAAACGTTTTCATAGAAGAGCCGGAGGAGCCGTGCCAAACAGGTCCTAAGACAGGGCCTTGTTTAGCTACCCCAAAATTCAAACTTTGGCACTATGCAAAAAGAAGATTCCTCGTCACATCAAACTTATGGTACATGCACAGAGTATTAAATGTTGATGAAATCAAAAACTAATTGCACAGTTTGATTGTACTTTATGAGACAAACATTTTAAGCCTAATTAGTCAACGATTGAACAATTGTTACCAAATCCAAACAAAATGATACAGTACGCTACGGTGATCTACGGTGATTCCGGCGGCGCCAACTTCGGGCAACTAAACGCGGCCCAGATAGTTGTAACGCACGACATATGAGCCTTCAAATTTATTCATATATAGTGGACCAAAACAGTGGGCCATTTTCTGTTTTTTAGGACTATACACTTCACTCGTTGGGAAGATATCTACTGAAACGCAGCTATATGTCTACGGGGATCGTGCAATATATACAGTGGTATCATCTTCTCGAAATGAGATACAGTATATACAGTGTATCCAGAGCTCACGGAGGAGACGTCAGAACTCAAAACCCCCGTTCAATTGAACAGATAAAGAAGGCCTTGCCGTGTTGTCAAGGGGTGTCTCCAAGGTGATTACTAGTCCCGAACTGCCGACCTGGCCATTCCATTTGGATCGCCCAAGCTGTCAAAGCACCATTCGAGGCCTCAGTTCGCGGTAAGGTGTGCACAGTGCAATTCAATTACAGGCAACTTATTATACATGAGAAGAGGTGGAGTGCTTACAGAGAGAGCTGTGAATGCTGAGGGATGTCTTGAGCAAGAGAAACCACACATTACGCCGAGTTCGTCTTTCAAAGAGTGGACAAACTCGGTGCGTATTCCAGGATCACTTCCTCCGAAAGTGGGGCAAACACTGGTGCATGTACTTCGGTTAATAAGTTCAGAAGTGTGCAACTAAAATAAACTTGGAAAGAAGGGATTGATACAATGGCATGAGAACCACAGTAGTGAAAACCCAAAAGACACTTAAATATCCACCCATGTTTGTACTCATTTAACGAAGGCCAAAAAGTAAAATGACATAAGCAAGATCAATGAACACGCTCTCAGGTTGTATTCTATGGTAGAATGTAGTATATCTGCCAAAGCTTTCCTGACCAACAAAAATATTTACAAGACGATGCATCCAACAAAAGATGTCACTGTATTGTGACTAACAGCAGGCCACATTTTTACTAAGCTATTCAGAATAACTTCATTTATCTTGAAAAGCAAACGCTAATTATAACTCTGAGCAAGTGCTTATATCAATCTACCTGATTTGAATGCTGGGCCTCACCATAAGGCCAGACCTCTTCCATGCTACAGCTTGTGCAACTCCAAATGAAACGGAATTATCAGGCCACTGAAACGTTGGAGTGAACCTAGTACCTTGTTTGTTCTTCAAAAGAAATGGAGTAGAAATAAGAAGAGGCAGGTGAAGTAATTAGGAACAGATCTCAAGAGGATTAAGTGATGCTACAGGTAGCATGCTTACGCATATACTAACCTTGAAAGAGAAGCTCACTCTTGTATCACCAGGACACTTTCCATGTGCTTGGAGTAATCCGCCAAATAAAGGGATTAAACCACTTGCTGTTATCCCCTCACCAGCAACATATGTCAATTGTCCATTTGGAAATTGCACATCCATGAAGGACTGAAACAAAAATCCAAGCAAAGAGCATTAAACAGCAGAAATATGTCATACTGCAGTGGTAAGATGATGCAATCCGTACTTCTACATAGGGGCATGCCACAGAAATTATGAGCAAGTCCTATTTTATTGCACAGTAATTCTATAAAAACTCTAGTCAGAGTCCCATTTTGCTGCAAGCGATTAATGGGGAAAATCCTATAAAAACTATGTGATAGGAATCATATATCCTTTGATAGCATGATGGCAAAATTAAACAGGAAAGCTTGTTAACCAGCCAACTAGGCACCAGCTGCCCAGTTATCCAGCCAATGTTCTTATCATATGGAGTGACAATTTGCAAATATGAGCCAATCCCATTGTTAATTTGCTAGATATAAATGACTGAATTTTCATAGAGCCAGAAATTTGGTAAAGAAAAAAAATTTGTGTACAACCAATAGGATAAATGGTGTGTTGAGAGACAGGTAAAAGGCAGATACACTTACACAAGCTACAGGGTTGAGGCACATCATTGACATCAGCATCCATTTTCTATGCTTTGACCAGATAGCTGGACATAGGGAATGCATTCCGTTCTGCAACACGTGCATGAATTTCAATATGGACATGCAATAAAGAACAGACAGTACAGAAACTTGAAGTGCTTGGATAGGCGTAATTGATACAGAAACTGGAAATGCTTGAATATGTGAAATTCTATAGAGAGGGCGACAAACGCAACTATATTAGGTGCTAGACGTCCTCAGTGATTTAGCAGAAATTGGTATGCAAAAAATAATATACTTCTGAAAACAGCAAAAGAATATTACATGCATGGCTTATTGACTTTGGTGATAGGGCCAAAATTCAGCAATGTAAATAATTTATATAGATATGGGTACATAAATAAACAACAAAAGGTTGATTATCAATCAGTAATGTTCAGAAAGAAGATAGATAGTTACCTAAGGAAATATAAAGCTTCCAAAGAGCTACTTGAGTATTTGAGTGGAAAAAAAAAAAGCAACAAAAGTTTGAATATCAATCTGTAATGTTCAGAAACAAGATAAGATATTTAGCTGGGAAATGCAAGTCTTCCATAGAGCTACTTGAGTATTGGAGTGCAAAAACATAAATAACTGTGATAATGAAAGATTCGCCAGAGAGTATTCTCTAACACCTAATTATATGCTATCACTTGCATGTATGAACTATCCTTCGAACCAAGAACGAGTTCCATCTGCAGTAGATTTTCTATGACCATAAACTGCATGCTAAACTTTTAAAGCTACCATGGTGTATAGAAAATAATCAAATAGTTTGCTAGTCTTCACAAATCACAAGATAAGTGATGTAAGTATACAATTTGAATGGCCACATACATAAGACGAAATGACATCAAGCCTAAAGAAAGGGGGGAGAAGTACCTTGCGATCATAACCATACCAAAGAAGGTGTTGCTTTGACAGATGAACGGGCAAAAGAAGCGTGGAGTCTCGAACAAACAGTAAAGGCCCCAGTTGAACAAGGAAAAGTGGCGAGCTATCATTTCCAGAAGTTAAATTGCCACGTGATGACTCTAACCTCCAAAGGTCTCCTCGTGCAACTACTGAACTCTCGAAGTCATGGTGCCTGGTGTTGTAAGTTGCTGAGATATTTACAGTGCCCTGTGCCAACATCAATACAAGAGTTATGACTCGTAGTTCAGGATTAAAAAATCCATTTAACACACATACGACTAACAGAAGGTAAGAAAGAAGTTTTTGATACAGCAACAGCCAACAGCATAATTGAACTGCAGGTAGTGCTAATTACAACCAATGATCACAACCAGTTGTTAACATAAAGGGCCCATAACAGACAAATTAGATGAGTGAGAGCTATTTAAAGCACCAAAGCATAAAAAAGAACTCAATGTAGACAAATTATAAACAGTTCACCTAAATCAACCATATAGCCCAAACATCATATATTCTTAAGCACAGTTTAGCTCACCAAAATGTTTCAGAACAGAACAGTCTAGGTTATCCCGTGACAGAAAATGTGTCAATTATGTGCAAGTTCATCGTCAATCCGATTGATCATACAAACCTTAGCCTTCTCAAAGTTCTCCAATGTCCCAATTTCGCAATCAAATCCGTCTTCCTCCTCATCCAGTCCATCGTCGCCCATGGCCCCAACCGCACCCACACTAGCTGCAGTGGCACTTCCAGTGGCCGCAGCAGCAGCAGCTGCTGCCACCTCGAGGGACCCTATGTCTACAGCCCTTTCCAAAGCGACGTTCGTGGACCCAACCGCCCTCACAGCGAGCGCAACCTCCCCCTCGTCCGCCGTCACCGCGGTCGGCGGCTGTGCGACTTCCCATTTCCGGAACGGCACAGGCACAGGCACCTGGCGCGCGAGGTGCTGAACCGCCGCACCGAGCTCGGACCCCGCCTGCCCGAGCCTGCCGCCGATCTCGACGAGCGAGGACACGGCCACGGCGGGGAGGTCCACGGCCCCAGCCGCGCGGCGCACCCCGCCGACGAAGGGGACAACGGGGAGGTCGATGTCGAAGGGGATGACGATCTTGGGCGGCAACAGCGCGGGCGGCGACCACGGGGGCAGCTGCGGCGGCTGCGCGTGGAGGAGGAGCCCCGAGAAGCCCTGCGCGAGGCGGTCCGCCAGGTCCTGCCCGTGCCGCTGCACGCCCACCCACGACGCCTCGAGCGAGATCTCCATGCTTCCGATCCGATTCGATCGAAGCCCCCCGAGCCCGTAGGCTTCGAGGGGAATGGGGGCGAGGTTTCGCGAAGCCGAGAGGTGTGGAGAGGAAGAAGCGGGTTCAGTGGTGGCGGTGGACTGGTGGTGGGTGATCGGGAGGCGCTGCGACGGCGATAACGTCTTGCCTGTCCCCGACGAGACGACGTGGATGGATGGACGGCTGGATATTATTCGAGGTCGGCACGCTGTGGGGCCTACATGTTCGCTTCTGTGGCGGGAGCACGTGAGGACATGTCACGCGCGCAATGGAAGATGGTTAGAGCATCTCCACTTGATTGGAACAAGTTATCTCATTTCCCTACAACCAATAATAAAAAAAAGTTCGAAGACAAAAATCAAGCTCCAATAGATTTCCTTTTCAAGTCTCTATTTTTTTTCTTAATCGATGAAACTACTCTCTCAATCCCTTAAAGAAAGGGGAACAGCTAGACATTTTTCTCAATTCTCTTTCCTATTCCTCTCTCACTGACCTGCAGGACCCACGCTCTTGAGCGACATCGGCACATAGCCGCGCCGGGCACGCCGTGCGCCGAACCAGGAGGTGACACCGCCGCACCAGGTGGGCTGCAACCACGCACAAACATGGGGGGGCCGCCGCCGCGCCATGGCCCGACGCTAGCTTGTTATGCCCTAGCGAGACAAGATGAATGTCGCCATGCCACACGCGTTTGCGCGACCACCTTGCCTGTCACTTCGCCGTGGCTCACGCCGAGCATGCTGGCACCGCGCCGCGCGCTCTTGCGCAAGCTCCGCACACCGCTATGCCCCCATGCCTAGGTCAGCCCGTCGTTGTTGCGTGCCGCTATGGATAGGAGAGAAACGAGGAAGGAGAGGAAGGAGGAAGACAGATTGCATATTGATTTGGCATTGACATGTGGGGTTCACGTAAATAAAAGGGATGAGATTTTCTCAATCGGATGGAGCACATATCTCCTATCCAGTGTAATCCAGTTTTCTGAATCTCCTATACTAAATTTTAAGATAAAGGGGAAAGAGGATCTAACGGAGACAAACTAACTCCAACTCTCTACTTTGATCTCTATTTTTTTATTAAATTTGTCGGTACTTGATTCTATCTTGAATTTTTATCCTAATTCTGGTGTCTACAAAATTCTAGCTCTGACAAGAAATTCTAGTCACGTAATCCACTACAAGTTTTATTTTTTTCAGAAATGTCTATTCACGTACCTTCTCTAGGTGATATATCGATCCTTTCAATTGGTCAAAAAGAAAGAGACAAAGATGGCTGCACCCATGTGAATAGATAATAAGAAATGACATGAAAACTTAAGTGGTCGAAATAGACATATCTTTTTCATATTGAGTATAAGTATGGCATACTATCAAGAAGGAGGCAACATGAATAGTTCAACAAGTTTCAAGTGCTCAAACTAAACGAACACCAAGTGCTAACATGAGAGAAACCTTCACATAACACGTACATTTGATAGTATCAAAGTTTGTTTTTTACTTGGGATGGCGAGCCCTCCGAATAAGCTTTCCGCAGAGTCCAAGATCATCGAAATTGGAGTTTTGAGTAAAAAGTTACGACACTTTTTGTTGAAGTTCTGCATTTTTTGTTGCAACGACTAGTTTTCATGTGCCTGCATTTATACTCCTTCCCCTTCATTTGGAGGGTTGATGGCTTTGTGCATGAACTAGATACATCGTAGAGGCCTTGTGGCACTGTCCAAACCCCTCTTCGTAGGTTTGTGTGATTTATGAAAAATCTAAAGAGCTAGGTTGAAAGATTTAGGGTCCCTTTAAAATGCAGGAATTTTGCAACAATAGTATAAGAATTTCACATGAATTGGTTTATTTTAACAGGAAAACACAGGAAAACAAGACAAAATCCTACATTCTGAAGTGGGGCCTAGTGGTTGAGAGCAAGAGTGAGCAACCAAATCAGGAACACTTATGGGCTTCGCGAAGCATATATTACTTTTGGAGGTTAAACCTCCTAGACAGCTAGATGTTGTCTGGCAAGCTCCTATCCTTATTTTGAGCTACGTGAAAGTTTGAGAAAGCATCGGCTTTGCCTCAAGAACAAAAGAAGTCCAAGAGTGAAGCAAGGAAAGAGGCAATGCTAGCTCTAGACCTTTGGTGATCGCTCACGGCCCCTTGTGTGGCAGAACCGCCTAATCTAATGTCTCTCGGGAGTACTTGTCTTCCATTAGACACTAAGTATTCAAGGGAGGACACTAAATTACATGGTTCCGTCGAGCACACCCCAGGAGAGAACCCAAAAATTCACATTTTTCCATCAGGATAACAAATGAGAGAATAAAGCTTACAACATCTTAGCCATTTCTTACATCACTTTCCATATAACATTATAGTATAATATTTATTATTTATAATAGCGTAATATGAACATGTTATCAGAGTTACGAACAATTTAATTTAACAGCGGAATATAAACATGTGATCAGAGTTATGAACAATTTAATTTAACAGCAGAATATAAACATGTGATCAGAGTTATGAACAATTTAATTTAACAGCGGAATATAAACATGTGATTAGAGTTACAGTGGAAATAAATATCTATTCATGACATGAGAAAGTATTGATATATAAGCTGTGACGACAGATTATAAAACTTCTATTTATAAACACATTTAGTGAGAGTTATAAACAAAGACTAGGATCGCAGCGTAAAGGAATCCTCTCTGAGCCCACCAGGAGGAATCCACACACAAGAGTCAGCTTTAGCATCCACCTGTCACCTGTAACAGGGAGAAATAAAATCCTGAGTACTAAATTGTACTCAGCAAGACTTACTCGACAGGAGGAAAGAAAAAGACTCCAAGGGTATGCAAGGCTATCTGGCTTGTGGGTTTATTGCATCTCCAGGAAGCATTACTAAGCGTGCGTGCTTATATTCAATTTTATTAGCAGTCATCATTAGTTCATTAACTAACCATTCTATGTAAGCACATGTGCTACTTTCAAGCAGGTGGTAAGCAATCAGAATTATTTTACCATCTTTTATCTTTCAGTTCTTACTGCAGTGCTAGATTGTAGACAAGTCATTCCGGAATGCCGACGATTCGTGAATCAATGTGTCCAGCTGGGTACCCCAAAACACACACCCCATTTGTTCCCAGGCACAAGCAGAACCAACTCACTACCCTCCTGTCACGAGGTCCAGGTCCCTATCCAAACTTGGACTCCAAGCCTCTGCCCCTGAGTCCCGAACTCAGTGCTGTGCTTGGACCTCCACCCAAAAACCACCCTGAAAGTCAGTTCGAAAAGAGCCGGAACCCATGACAAGAGAGTAACAAGTCTTCTCTGCGCCCATACAAAAGTATGTGTTCAGGATAATAAGTCTGTGACCTGCCTAGAACCCAATGCAACGGTCGGTCCTTAACCTACACAGACAGAGAAACAGTGTAACCAAGCTATGCCCCGTTGGCCACAGGACACAACCTGTTACACCCACCAATACCTCACCATATCCCTGCCCGGTCACCATTTATTATTCATATATATATATTCCAGGTGATAATAATATAGTAACAACAATAATATATTTCTTATCTCTCGCGAATGACAGACAATCACTCGACTTCTATCGAAGTCCTATAGCATAGAAATCTACACGATCCTGTCATACTAGTAAGACTCATAGGATAAAGATATATATATATATGCAAGTGGGTTTCATTAATGCACAAATATAATTTAAAGTGCAAAAAAGTAGGGGTTGTGCACCAGGGCTTGCCTGGGTAAGATATAACCAAAAGTTAGTATTCCATCTTGGTGACACGATCATCAATACACCATCTTTTCTGCTACTCAGATGACTCCACGATCCATCATCATCCCTATTATTGTACGTAATACGATGCAGAGATGATGCAATAGTTAATTAACAGGGCAACAACAACTCTTAAAACAGAGCACATACTACGAACTAACAAGCTAACTCTAATGACTAACATACTAATTTACGTATTAACATCATCAAGAAAGATGTCATTTTCCAACAAGTGTTTTAGTTATCCACTTTGAAGGTGTTTCTTTATTCCATTCTATCGATTTAATATCTATTCAAAATAGGGCATCATTATTTATCTAGCAAGCTAATTATTCTGGAGCTACAAAAATTACAGTGAGCAGCTAATAATATTAGTAATTTACTGTAAAAATTTTAGAGTCAACACCAACACCATTTTCTCACAAAAATTTCTATGAACTTATGTCTTATTAAAACTAAGCAATTTAAATTAATTATGGCAACCCTAAAAACAACGTCAACTAGATGAACCAATTATGCTAATAGATAGATCATGATTTAAGGAACTCAACGAAATTTATTTCGTAATTTTTGGACTCCTAAATGATTTTATATTTAAATAACAAAATCAGCTCAAAATTTATTTTAGAAAATCTCTCACTAATTCATTGGAAAAAGAAAAGAACACCGTGGCCCACTCAGCCCACGGTAGGCGCGGCCTCAGCGTGGCCCACGACCGGCAAGCACGGCCCAGGCGCGTGCGGCACAAGGCCAGCCCAAGCGCGCGGGTGCGAACGACCCAGCAAGCCGGCCCACGCGGCCAAGGCAGGGCGGCGGCGGTACTTTTTGCGATGAGGCCCCTGAGTTTTACTCAAATTAACCCGTAGTACTCTACACTATTCAACACTATTAACATGAGTCATGTATTTTGCAATTAGAACCCTAGGAAAAGTTCTATTCCAATTCTCACCCTTCTCCATCCATGGGCAAAGCAGAGGAGCAGAGGAGGAGCCGGCTTCGACCGATTCCTACCGGTGGAACGACGGCCAGGCGGCACAGGAGCAGCATCGGACCCAGCCGTGCACGCGGGCACCGGCGGCATGGCTAGAGGCGGCCTGAGGCAACCTGGCCACGCCCACATGTGGGCAACCTCATCAACGGCGATGGCGCGGCCACAGCGGGGGTGCTGCGGGCTCGGGCGCAGAGATGGAACGGCGCGGGGAGGTGAGCGGACCACGACCGGACCCGAGCCTGGCCGCGGCGCGGACCAAGGCGGGACACAGCACAGCGGCCACGTGCGGCCGCAGTAGGGGCGGCCCGGCGTGGACGATGGCGGGGACGTGGTGCGGGGCAATGCGGTAGGGATGCGGCTCCAGCGTGGGACCATGGGAGCTCGCGCGCGCTCATGAGGGACCGGCAGCGGACTGCGTGGCCACGACAGCTGTACTTCGAGGCTCGGGTCGCTGCACAGCAACGGCACGCGTACGCGAGGAGGAGGGTGCGGGCCAGTGCGGTGGCAGCCATGGCCTGGCGATGGCCAAGATGGCCAGGCAGCGTGAGGGCACACGATGCGGGGAGGAAGAGAATGGGGCGGTGGTGCTACTCGCAGAGGAGCAGCATAGTGGGGCTACAGTCTAGTGCGGCCATGCGCACGTGAAGGGCCGGCGATGGCGGGCGTGGCCACTGCGGTTGCTGCGGGAGAGAAAACGGTAGAGGCAAGCAGGGAGAGAGAAAGAGCAAGCAACAGCTCGACAACGCGGCGCGACGTGAGTAAAGCGGATGAGTGATTCCAAGCGAGGACGCACCACCGTCGTTTAGCGGTCAGGACGATAGTGAGGCGTCTAGTCGCCCCAGGAGCTGGAACCGATGGCCACTACGCGATGATTGCTAAGCGGCACGGATGCACGATGGGGTAGATTGATCAAGCGGTGAGGAACGCGCCACGATCACCAACAACAATGTCACAGCGGTCATGCACATTGATGGCACTCGACTCGGCGGGCACGACGAGGAGACGGACGCGGTAGCGGCAGCGGGACGGACTGCCGAGAAGCAGCGTCGGCAGCGCGGCCGTAGAGGCGAGGTTGGCGACGAGGCCAGGGCGCAGCAAGGCAGTGACGAGGTTAGGCGTGCACACAGGCGTCCATGAGTGTGCTGTGCCATTTTCTTTCTTTTTCTTTTACCAAAATATATAAATAATTATGTAATTACAAATATGTCATTATTTCTTTATCACTAATATCCATACACACATGCATATATTTATTGTATGTTTAAACGTATACTTATCTATAGAGATACACTCGGAAAGAAATAAGTTTGTACACTACTTTAATTAATATAGCAACATGCTTATCGAAACGAAATACGTGAGTGTATATATATATCTATATATATATAGGTTTACTAATTTAGACAATTAGCAACATCTAGGCACAAGAAAAATTTCAACAAAGCTCGAATTTAAATTAGATTCAAGAGCTATATATATATATATATATATCGTTCTATTTAATAATGTATTTTATTTCATTCTATTTTTGAGTTCTCTTCTACTCTAATCTTGCTCTAATTTATTATTAACAAGTTAATAATTACATGTTCAGCGCTAAAAGGGCTCATGTAACACTGGAGGTGTTACACCTTGGAAGGAGCCAAACTTTATGAAACAAGTCTTTTCTTCATTTAGCTTTGCTTACTTTTGAGTTCTTGCTTTGATTTGTGTTTCCCACTCAAACTACTTGATTGTGTGTGTTTATGAGTGAAGGTGCATTGTGGACTTGCTAATTTCAAGTTGTTCTCCTTTTTTGCTAAACTTCTGCAAAAATGTGGAAGTTTCGCAAAAGTGTGGTTCTGCTAAAGTGCAGAAGTTGTGCACCTAGCTAGTCCGTTGAGTGATTTTGTTGTTAAATTCTAGAAACACTTATTAACTCCACTCTAGATGACATCCTATCCTTTCAAGGGTGTTGAAAAAGTCTCATAGAATAATCTAGTGATGGCATTTTTGTCGCTATATGTCGTCTTCCGGTGATAACTAGAAGTGAAGCACAAAGTATTAAATGATCAGTGTGGCAGAAGCACCTAATCTAATGCCTCTCAGGAGTACTTGTCTTCTATTAGACACAAAGTACTCAAAGAGAGGACACTAAATTACGCAGTTCTGTCGAGTACACCCTAAGGAAGAACCCAAAAGTCCATATTTTTCCATCAGGATCACAAATGAGAGAATAAAGCTTACAACATTCTTAAGTCATTTCTTGCATCACTTTCCATGCGACTTCAGAGTATAATATTTATTATTTATAACAGAGGAAAATAACCATGTTATCAGCGTTTCAGCGAAGATAAAATCATTTAATGATAAGTTAAATATTAACATGATGATCATTTATATACATCGTAACAGGTTATAAGTTTTCCATTGTAAAATCTTTTGGGTGAAAGTTTCAAATAAACTCTATGTCCGCAAATTAAGAAAATCCTCACAGAGCCCACCAGGAGGTTTTCATACACAAGTGTCAGCTCCACATGTTCCTGTCACCTGTAACAGGGTAGAACAAACCCTGAGTACTCAATTGTACTCTGCAAGACTTATCCATCAGGAGGAAAGAAAAGACTTTAAGGAGATGCAAGGCTATCTGGCTTGTGGTTTTATTGCATCTGCAGGAAGCATTACTAACACATGCATCCTTATATCAAATTTTATTAGCAGTCATCATTAGTTCATTAACTAACCATTCTATATAACCACCTATTCTACTTTTAAGCAAGTGGTAAGCAATCAGAACCATTTTACCATCTTTCATATTCTAGTTCTTATTATGATGCTAGACTGTAGATAAGTCATACCGAATTATCCGGTGATTCACGAATCAATGTGTCCAGCTAGGTACCCCGAAACACACGACCTGCTTGTACCCCAGGCACAAGCAGGACCAACCCACCACTCTCCTATCAAGGGGTATAGGTCCCCGTCTAAACTTGAACTCCAAGCCCCCACACCTAAGTCCCGGACTCAGTGTGGTGCTTAGACCTCCACCATCCTCGCCTCCAATCAGTCGGTCCGGAAAGAGCCGGAACCCATGATAAGAGAGCAACGAGCATTCTCTGCTCCCATAAATAAGTATGTGCTCAGCATAATAAGTTTGTGACCTGCCTAGAATCTAATGCAACGGTCGGTCCTTAATCGACACAGGTGGAACAAGTGCAACCCGAGCCTCGCTCGAGTGCCAACCAAGTCTAGATCCAAAGTACCATTCCGCCCGGTCTCCAATTATCATTCATATATATTTCCAGGTGATAATAATATAATAGCAATAATAATATCTTTCCTATCTCTCGTGTGTGACAGGCAATCACTCGACTTCTACCGGAGTCCTATAGCATAGCCATCTACATGATCCTGACATACTAGTAAAACTCATAGGATAAGGATCTATATATGCAAGTGGGTTTCATTCAACTCCTTAAACTTAATGCACAAGTATAAATTAAAGTGCAGAATAATAGGGGTTATGCACCGGGGCTTGTCTGGGTCAGGTATAACCAAAAGTTAGCATTCCATCATGATGACACGATCATCAAGGCACCATCTTTTCTGCTACCTCGGTCAACTCCATGACCCATCGTTGTTCCTATTATGATGTACATGGATGCAACGCAGAGACGCAATTAATCAATGGTAACAGCAACTCTATAATATGATTACGCTCTGCGAGCTAACGAGCTAGCTTAATGACTAACGTACTAGTCTATGTATCCACGTCACCAAGTAATGCTTGTTCCGGAAAATGTATTCGTTCTACAGACCCTCAATTATTTTTGACATTTGATTGATTAACTATATATTTTCAGACTAGGGCTCATTTAGTTACCTTAACAAACTAATTTCTATGGGGCTATAAAAATTACAGTGAGCACCTAATATTGTGAGGAGTCTACTATAAAAATTTCAGGGCCAGTACTTCTACTAATTCATCACAATAATTCCTACAACTTCTTGTTTTATCCATTTTAAGTGCTTCAAATTAATTAGTCTACTCTAGAAAATTCTATGAAACTAAGTGAACAAAATATATCTGATAGGTCATGATTTTAGGAACCTAACAAAATTAGTTTCATAATTTTTGGCCAACTACATAAATTGATATTGAATTCACAATTTTGCCTAAGAAACTAAATTAGAAATGCATTTGAAAATGGAAGGACCGACAACAACTATTCGGCCCAACAGCTCGTCAACCCAACACGGGCGCGGCTGCGCGCACAGCAGGCCGGCCCAACAGCGGCCCACGGCGAGAGCGCCCTACGCCATTTGTAAAGTAGCCCCTAGCATATCCGTATATTATGCGGCGCCTCGGCTCACTATTGCGCAAGAGACCCGTTATGCACCATGCACCCTAGATTGATTCATCTTCGCAACTAGACGATCCCTGTGCCACCACGTTCCCTGACGCAGCCATGGCTAGCACTGCATGGCCATGCTGGCCAGCTAAAGGCCAAAGCGACCCATTCATCTGGCCGATGGGGACCTGCGGGCCAACACGCAGAGGCTGGCGGCGGCGGAAAGCCCGACGGTGTACTAACAAAGCCTAGCTTCGAAGATAGGCGGAACCGTGCGGCGGCGCGACTGTTCCAGCGGCCTAAGCTACTACTAAGGTGGTAGAGATAACGAGGAAGCATCAGTGACTCACTAGGATTCGAGCTGCAGCGACAGTTGAGGCGGAGGAGTGTCTAGGTGGTCCGGCCACGTGCGAGCGGCGGGGACGACAGCGCTCCGCGGTAGACACCGGCATGTCAGCTCCCAACCCCCATCATTCCTGGCAAACAGAGGTGAGCACCAGCACAAGGGAACCGAGATGAGTTCATAGGAGCAACCAATTGCATCCCTACCGAAGGATAGGACCCTACTCACCAACATGCAGGGCACGACGGCGGACATGATCTGCGGCGAGGAAAAACATTGAATTGACATGGCGCAGGGCTCGGCTGGGGCTCGATGTGGGTGGGGCCACTAGCTAGCTTTCTAACGCACTCACAGGTGCGAGGAATTGCTGCTAAGCCGAGCGGTCGATGAGAGGGGGAAGAAAAACGTTGGCACGACCCAAGGTGCGACCGAGGAACGAGCAGGCGAGCAGACACGATCGGATTAAGGCCAGTGACTCCGGTTGTCGATGGCAGTGGAAACCTGTGCACCCAAGTGACGGGGCATTGGAGGGCTTGGCGCGATGCACTTTAGTTAGAGCCGCCAAGCTTGAGTGGTCTCGTCGGTGCCGGCTAGCGGGGACAGGCGAGGCAGAGGGGCATCACCATCGCCACAGCGACCGGGGTCATCGACTCAGATATGATGAACAGAAGAGCATGCCGGGCCGTGACATGGTAGTTGGATTGAGTGGCAAGACGGGCGCCATGTCACCCACATGGTAGCCGCCGCGGCATCGACCTGGCTCGCGCTTGTCGTGATCGGCCTTGTGAAACGCGACCGTGACCAGCCTAGCCCAGCGCGCAGTAGGCAGCCTGCAACACCGGTCCATGATGTGGCCATGGCCATGAACAACTAGGCAACAGCAGCGCACGGTGACCGGATCCACGGAGCCAAACGGCCGAACGGTGCGTTTGCATGAATTTTAAAGCGACACAAAAATTGCTAACGATCACGATTGAGGTTCAACTAATTCCATGACTCTAAAGTTGATCTTATCAGCTATCTAACGGAGCAATCCGCACAACAAAAGGGCCACCCGAGAGGAAGATACATGTGTGCCAAGATGAGTTCGTCCTCAAAGTTCTGGTCCACGACAGAGCGTTGACACAGAGCTCGCAACGCGTTCTAATGAACATAGGCAAAATTTTCCAAGATCCACGTGACACTCAACACGAATATAACCTACACCATTCTCGAGTGCTCACCTTGGGGCAACCAATAGTGCTCCAACATATAAAAATTGCTTAATCATTTTTGTTGGAATTTAAATGTCGAAATGGCATTGTCGATTATCGTTACAGACTTAGAAAGGATGAGAGTCCCGTTTGAACGAAACAACCACTAAAACTTTTGTCATAATTTTTAAATAGTCTAAACCCCTTAACTTTACCCAACAACTATATCACGCAGAAGTCCATACTTCATACTAACCCATAGGAACAAAATATTTAAGCATCTTTTTTAGGTATTTTCTACAGTATAATTCGCCAAAGATAGCATTTTAAACATAAGCTTATTTGTTTGCCGACTTAACCAAGAAGAGTTGATTTAATTTCAAATTGATTTCTGCGCTCCCCAAAATACTAGCTAACAATATTTATTCTCCAAAATTTAAAATTGCATGCCCATCTACGTAACTTGCTATATGTATTAGATCTTTCTCACGGGCCATAATCTTATTGCTAAGCGAGCTCGTAACACCAGAGGCGTTACACATAGTATGATCTAATGTTAGCATTTGTGCGTCATCTTATCATCTGGTGTTCACAAACTGTTTCTAATGGCTAGTTGTACTAATAGGATAATCAAATGATGGTATTTTTTTGTCGCAATATCATTTGTGATTGAAAAAAAGTGTATTTGGAGCAATGTCTAGTTGGTTTGCTTGTGCTATTTATATTACTCCAGCTGGACACTTCCATTGTGTTGGAGACATGAGAGGCTAGAGGAACTTGCTATTTTTGAAATACACTCCAACCACATATGAGAGCATAGCTATCATATCTATGGTTTGTAATCATGCCTAGTGCTTTATTCAGTGAGTGTTTAGGCCTTTAGATCAAGAGGTAGACAGAGATCACTTTGTGCTCCTTATAATCTTGGTGTGCTAGAGCCTTTGAGAGTCTTAGCGACTCCAACAACGTGGAGGATCTTTCGAGCTTCAAGTGGAGCGATAGAGACACCGTCTACAGGGGATGATGCGACCCCCTCCTT